>NDXB01016247.1:205351-222174 GCA_002631895.1 Agapornis roseicollis
AAAAAAACATAAAATAAAATATTAGCTTAGATCTGATTCATGTCACACAGCTTTTGATAGGCGTAGACATTCAGATCTGCACCAGTCATCCTAGGCTCTCATTCTAGCAAACTCTTTGGGTTAGAATGCACTTTGGGGAACAATTCATATGCCCTATTGTAGATTTTGTGTATCCCCAAACTGCTTTTTATTTTCCTTCAATTATAGAGGGACCCAGGAGTCACTAGATCAAAGGTAGACACCTATACTACATGTCTGTATTTAGCCAGATGACTCCCATCCCCTGTTATTCTAAAATACAGATGGCACAAGGTCTGAGGCATGGGAACAGACAGACACACAGAATAGAAATTAACAATGCAAATTAATTTGTAGCTGAAATATGGAGCACCAAGCTCAAATAACTTGACACACATAACATGGAAATTTAAAGACAGAACCAGGATTATACTTGGCATTGTTCTGAATCACTCTACAAGGTCTTATTTACAAACTACACAATTAATACCAAAGAAAGAACCTTAAATAACCTGACCTAGGCAAACCATTGAGTCATTATTCTGGTTCAATATTTGTGTTGTTTACTTTGGGGGAGGAATTAAATACCATCTTTTTCCTGTTAGCTGTATCTTAAGAAAAAGATAATAAAAAAATATCTTGAGAAAATCTACTACAAATAAGTGCTCAAGAAATATACAGTACAAGGCCTTGCATGAGCGATAAAGCTGCAACCTGTAGTTATCATCACAGGTATTGGCCACAGTAAGGTGAGGTTTCACATATATTTATATATCCTTTTATCTTTGCCCTTAGGAAAGATCAAAGGAAGTTCAAGTTATTTCTGTTTCTGCTCAGTGCTTTGTAAGTTGTGCAAATATTTTGCCTAATGCAGTGTTACAGTCCTTTGGGATCTGGACTGAGTTCACTGATCACATTGCTCATGATCATTTTGCCCATGTGTTCTAATCTTGGTTAAAGAACAAATTCTTTAACCTATTATTGTAACAAGCCAGAAGTCAAAAAAGCAGTAATTAAGCAGGGAATGAGTACATTTGTTTTGAATGCTTTCACTTAAGATATTTTTAGAAATGAAATCCTGAAAATTAAGAGCAAAGATTTGTGCATTTGCTATTTCAAGATGTATTGCTATCATGACTTTGAGAGACTGAGAGTACTACACTCCTGGAAGTTTATCAGACTGGCAGGTCCTGATTTCTACCTTTAGTTAACCCTTACATAAGCTGCTTGTCATTAATATTCATGCCATTCTAATGCTGGCAGTGACTATCTTCAGTCTTTACAAAGTATTGCACAGCAAGGGGAAAAATGAAACCTGAACATTATAGTTCTTGCGGTTAAAAAGAGTAAGTGATGATTGTGAGAAAACCTTCAAGAATAGTATGCATTTGACATGACAGTTTGTGGTAAATATTCCATAACAATAGCAAACTACTTAATACTACTTTGTAAAGAAAGTAAAGATTACATACTGATAAAAAGAGGAAGAACTTCTCAAGTAAATCTGATTCTTATGCCTACAATTGAAGTAAGCTTATCCCAGCTGAAGATCAAGACCTGTACATGAATGTCGCAAGCATTAGGTAACTGCCTCAGTTTAATAAAATGCAGAATGCAATGTAGAATCATAGAATAGTTAGGGTTGGAAAGGAACTTAAGATCATCTAGTTCCAGCCTCCCTGCCATAAGCAGGGACACCTCACACTAAACCATGCGACTCAAGGCTCTGTCCAACCTGGCCTTGAACACTGCCAGGGATGGAGCATTCACAACTTCCTTGAGCATCTCATCACCCTACCAGGAAAGAATTTCCTCCTTATATCCAATCTAAACCTCCCCTGTTTAAGTTTGAACCCATTACCCCTTGTTGTGTCACTACAGTCCCTAATGAAGAGTCCCTCCCCAGTATCCCTATAGGCCACCTTCAGATACTGGAAGGCTGCTATGAGATTTCCACACAGCCTTCTCTTCCCCAGGCTGAACACCCCCAACTTTCCCAGCCTATCTTCATAGGCTCCAATCCCCTGATCATCCTTGTGGCCCTCCTCTGGACTTGTTTAAACAGTTCCATGTCCTTTTTATGTTGAGGACACCAGAACTGCACACGATACTCCAAGTGAGGTCTCACGAGAGCAGAGTAGAAGGGCAGGATCACCTCCTTTGAGCTGCTGGTCACGCTCCTTTTGATGCAGCCTAACATGCGGTTGGCTTTCTGGGCTGCAAGCGCACACTGAAGCCGGCTCATATTCATTTTCTCATTGACCACCACCCCCAAGTCCTTCTCTGCAAGGCTGTTTTGAATCTCCTCTTTGCCCAATCTGTAGCTGTGCCTGGGATTGCTCTGACCCAGGTGTAAGGCTTTGCACTTGGCATGGTTAAACTTCATGAGGTTGGCATCAGCCCACCTTGCAAGCATGCCAAGGTCCTTCTGGACTCCCACGGGTTGAGATAAGAACAGTTTAGTAACTAAGGCATAACATAAACCACCACTGCTACCTCCAATAATAATAATGATACGGGAAATAACAAGGGAAGAGAATACAACCACTCACCACCTGCCTACCGATGCCCAGCCCAACCTGAGCGCTGATCTCACTCTTCTGGGTAACTGCCACCAGTTTATATACCAGGCATGACATGCTGTGGGGTATGGAATACCTCTTTGGTTACTTTGGGTCAGGTGTCCTGTCTCTGTTTCCAACCGGCTTTCCTTCCCCCCTGGCAGAGCATGAGGCTCAGAAAGTCTTTGGTCAGACTAAACATTTGAGCAGTAACTAAGAACATCAGTGTTATGAGCACTGTTCCCAGGCTGAAAGTCAAAAACACAGCACTGCACCAGCTACTAAGAAGGAGAAAAAATAACTGCTACTGCTGAACCGAGGACAGTTTCTCAAATGACACCATTACCTTTTTGGCAAACTCTATTCCAAATCTGTCTCTGACACATTCTAAGGTTTTCAAAAGGGCCATGAAAATCACTTTTTTTTTTTCAGGGTTGCTAGTCCTTATTTGTTTATACCCAGCTTGGGATTCTGAAATTCTTAGGACCTGGAGACTAGAAGTGCAGAAGTGATGAGAACACACATTTGGCTAAAGCTCACAAAGATTGGCTTCTGAATATTATTGAAATTGCAAGAAATTTTGAGCCATCTAAAATACATGCCACAGCATATTTGAATTAGTGTGCACTTTCATTTTGATATATAGGATTAACCTGTCCAAATTTAAATACCTATGTTATTCATAGATATTACAAAAAAAATGGAAGGATAAATGCTAAATGTACCAAGGCAGGAAACTTGACCAGATAACTTTCTGCTGAATAGTGCATGTCTAACATTTCTATTTTTCTTTGAAAAAGCGTAATACTGAACAGAATACATTCCCATGTCAGTCAAAAACAACGTTTTAGGGAAAGTGAAAAAAAAAGGGTACGTCCTTGAGCATATTTCCTATATTATTTCTGATTTAAGTGGGATGAAACATGGAGTTTCCAGTCTACTAGAATTTCAGGAGCTCCTACTCTAGTTCTTAATTACTAACATGGAACTAATATTCCATAGTTAGGCAATTAAGAGAAAACAAAACTAAATCAAAACACCCCTAAAAAGGTTTCAGAAAACTAGAAATAATGCATCTAAACCCTAAAAGTTTGCTATTTAAAAACCAGAGGTTTGATTTATTTTTTTTTTTTTTACAAGACTGGTGCTTACCAGAGTACATTCCACTACATTCATTGTAGCTGATCCTAAAATAATTTGATGTTTTAATGTATCATTGTCTTTATCAGCAATTGCAAATAAGTCTGTTGTAATCCTGCATCCAGAGTTTGTTGTTTCTATTTTATTATATTTTACATGCCTTACGCTACATTTTGTTAGGAAATAAATGCGATTTATACAGGTTGCAATGACTTAAAATTCAAACCAACACTTTCATGTTGGTCCAGTTCTAACAACAGAGCATAAAATATGGAGGTATACAAATATTAGCCAACATTTTAATAATAAAGCTAATATTAGACACCCTTTTTGATGCTTGCAACATCCTGTGAAACAATGATAATCAAGTCAGTAGTTCTGCTAGATAACTGAGGTAACATACAAAGGCTTCTCTAACAAAAGACCATCCATCCTGCTTCTCTGGATGTGAGTCAGGACTGATAATGAGGAGCATCAAGCCCCAGTGTTTGGATGACTACCCAAAAGAAAATGGGTAGTAAGTAGGTAAAAGAGAATTATGGCAGGGGGCAGCAGGACCACCAACTCATAGCCCATTGACTCAGGAAGCCCACTGACTCAAAAGAAGAAAAAGACTGAGTGTGTGTGCCTGCTTAGCATGAGACCTTTAACCAATAACAGGTGGAATACTAATTAACTCTCAACCCATGAACACTGATTTCTTGTCAAATTTTATAAGTATCTTAAAGTTACTATAATAGGTGTGCTTCATTTGTGGAGACTTCCACTGAGCACCCTGTGCAGAATGAACAATGTCTCCTTTCCAAACTAGACTCTGCATTTTTGTTTAGAAAGCCCCAAATCAGTAACACTTTGACCCATCCAGTTTTAAACTGCTATCTCAGTACATGCCATTTAAGTTTAGCTTAAAAAAAAATATTATTATAATATTATAGTAGTATAGTAAGCATATTGCTTACTTATATAGTATATAAGTATTATAGTAAGAATATTTTCATAATTTTGAATGGTAACTAATATCCTGTAGGTGTACAGGATGTGTGGAAGGAAAATTCACTTTTCTGTTACTTTTCAATGATATATTTTTCAGGATGTTAATTTAACACAGTGAGACAAATACACTAAAAATTGTCATATAGTTCTAGTTAGCAATGCTATCTTAAACTGTAGGAAAAGAAAAAAAAATAACAAAAAGAAGATTCTTGAAAAAAATAACAATGCATAAATATCAAAACACTTTCAGGTTTATTTCCCAGAACTGTTCTCTTTGTAAATCTATTTTAACTATGGTATTATCTTTTCAGCATTGTATACATTTATCCTTTAGCAATTCTACAACATTAAAAAACGAGAAGTCCATAAACACTATATTAAGACATCTTCCAACAACTACAATATTTTAAAAGCAAATATGAGGTAAGTGGAATACTTCCAATATACACTCAATTGACTTTATTCTTTGCAACATCTTGGCTTAACAGTAAAGTGTAATTTGACACAAGAATTGCAAAAATAGAGAAAGGCAATATTATCAAAGATTAATGTAAACAGATGGTTCTTCTTACTGCCTAAAACGCATAGTGTGGTTAAGCTGTGTTGGCTTCCCATTCAATATGCAGTTCTATATATTTTAGTAACTGTGAGTTGATCACAACTGATAATATTGTAGCATTTTACACATAGAATTGCCTTAGCTATGCATTCCATTGTCCCTTTGGTCTGTTTAGTGAATACTCTCAGTTGTCTTACAACCTTTTCCTTGAAAGTTGAGGAAACAACCACAGGAGGAAATAGCCTGTCTTAGAAAGTTTAATCACACAATGGCAAAATTTAACATCCTAATTAGTGGACTTACTATGACTCTGTACAAAAGAAATACTGGTAGTATGAAGGGTATAGCTGGAGAAACCAATGTGTTGTGTCTCTGAGTTATTGCCTTTGCCAGTTATTTTCTATCCACATTTGAAGACAAGAGACACTGGACAGCTCAGACCTCTTTAGAATGTTGTACATTGTATAACTACATTGGGTGCTTTTATCCAGTTTGAGATGTTTGAATGCAACCACCAAAGGATGTAGACTTTTTCTAAGCTTTATGAAGACTGCGTAGGATAAATAAGGAATTATTATCACTTGATCTAGACCTAGATACATTCATACAATATTTAAAACAGTGATGCATGTCTGCTTCTGTTGAATATCAGCCTACTTACTAGCAAAATGCAATGACAGTGTTCCAGGCTTTGCAGACTTTATACAGGCTGTTTGTACTGTGTAGCCTTAGGCATTTAACTAAGAAGTCAGCTTTGACTTGGCTCTTTATACCACTAATGAAGACAGAGGGATCATTCAGAAGGTGATTCAGAACAGGAGCCTCCGATTATGGTTAAGTTAAAATGTCATTCTGAGAGAAATCTAGCTCTCATCTAAAAATGTGTAAAGGACATGTGAACATGTGTAAAAGAGGTGTAAAGGACAGTAAGGACACAACTATCATAACTGTCTTAAAGCAGACAATTGAAGCTAGTTTGTGTACACATCTTCCCATACTTCTGTGAGATGCCAAACCATAGATCAAGCATGGTGGAAGATATCAACCCTGGTAAGTCAGTTATGAGAAGACAAAAACATGTATGTGGCAGAATTAATATTTGCTTTACAAAGTCTTCCATTTCCCAGTAGTAGGCTGCAACTTCATTTTGATACTTCGGAAGATAAAATTACACCATCTTTGGAGGTGAGAGTATATCACTGGTCTAAGGACAATGAACTAGGGAGACAAAATTTTGCAGACTGCTTGGACCCATGCTAGTTTTGGTTGGTATAAATGTAATTTGCTTTATAATAGCTAATATGAAGGAACATTTTTGATTTGCATTGAAAACAGTGCTGGTAATACAGGGATGACGATTGGTTTTGGTGCCCAAAGTGTGGCTCAGAAGGTTCAAGACAGTGACAGATTAATTGGAATGTGCTAGATTGAATTTATAGCTGTTACTGCTGTTTGGCTATTAATTGACAGGCTTCAGTGGTTGCTTGATTTATTGTAAATTAGTGCCTAGTGCTCGTTAGTGGATGCTTTTTGCTTTCACTGCTTGCTGTGCTGCTTATCATCTTACCCTGCTGTTCCCGGGAACATTGTGATAACAGCAATGGTGATGTGCATGTGCTGGCAGATGTCCAGGGCATTGTGCTGCTGTACTGGACAGGCTGGAACTCCAGTGAGAACTAGAATCAAAGGGTCTGTAACCTGTGGATGAGTCCATGTGGGAGCAGGACCCCCTGAAGTATCTGTTGCCACAAGTCCACACCCCAGCAGGTACATCTCAGTGTCTGTGGCCATGGTTATGCCTGTGCTGCAGCACATATACCTCTGATGGGGTTGTGGCCCAAGAATAAGTCCTGGAGAAGGTACACCTCAAACATCTGTGGATAAGTCCATGTTGCAGCAGGTACACCTGGAAACATCTGTGGCTGTGCATGAGGTCATGCTGAAATGCTGTTTATTGACTCCTTCTTATCTATATCATCCCATCTGACAAGGTGCTTAATCAGATAATTTTAAGGGAGCAGATATGCTCTCCTTCCTGAAATGATAAAACTTTGCAGAACATAGTCTGGCCTTCTAGGGTGACCTTGCATTGAACAGGAGGATGGCCTAGTGACCTTCCCAAATACCTTCCAGGCTGAATTACCCTGTGGCTCTACATAGGGCAGATAATGCTAATTTGTGGATTATATCCAGACTGGTAATACTTACTCCCTGAGATCAGGGGGAAGGAGACCTTCTTCATTAAACTGTGCAACATCAAATGATACGTATTAGCAATTTTCCAAGACCTCATTTAGGAATATATTTATATAAGTATTCAGATTATTTTTTTTCTCCATCTTGAAAGTAGTATTTCAATTGATAGTGATCTAGACTAGCTAATGTTTCAATACAATCTGAAAAGAAACAGTGGCGTACTAAAGTTGATGCATGTTAGAATCATTCCCACAGTTCAGGACAGATGCAATCCCCTGGAGCTACGCCTTTATATAGCTTTACTGTAGAGATGTTATTACTACACATATATAGGTTTCAGCCATTTTAAATTACTTTCAGCAATATTGGGAATGTAATTTTTTATTATGGCCATGATATTTTCTTCTTGGGGAAAGGCAAATTTGTTGTCAGGAGGAATACCTTGTACTGGGTTTACATGGCACGTGTTTGCTAGCAGGGGTGTGTATGTGCTGCGGAGGTGACTTCTGTGAGAAGCTGCCAGAAGCTATCCCCATGTTGGACAAAGACAGTTACAGCTGTCTCCAAGACACACCCACCGCTGGATAAATCTGAGCCAGTAAGAGAAGTTGGTCTCTGAGATAAAGAAAAGGTAAAATTGCTGCACAGCAGCCATGAAAGAGATGTGAAAAAAATGTGAGAGAAACAGCCCTGCACACATCAAGGTCAGTGAAGAAGGAGGAGAGAAGTTTCTGCAGGTGCTAAAACAGAGATTTCCCTTCCGCTCATGGTGCATACCATGGTGAGGCAGGCTATCCCAATGCAGCTCATAGGTATCCATGTTGGAGCTGATATTTACCCTGCAGCCCATAGAGGACCCAACACCTGAGCAGATGGATATATCCTGAAGGAAGATACATCCCATCATGCATCCCTGCCAGATACATCCCTGCCAGAGCAGGCTCCTGGTAGGAACTATGGCATGGAGAGCAACCCATGTAGGAGCAGCCTCCTGTTAGAACCTGTGACACATGGGGAAGCCATCCTGGAGCATTCTTGAAGGACTGTCCCTTGGGGGGACACTGTCCCTTGGGGGACCAATGCTGGAGCTCTCTGTGATGGACTGCACCACACGGAAAGGGCACATACTGGAGCAGTTCATGAAGAACTGTGGTTTGTGGGAAGAACCCACACTGGGGAAATTTGTGAAGGACTGTATCCTGTGGGAGGAACTTGATGCTAGAGCAGAGAAAGAACATGAGGAGGAAGGAGCAGCAGAAATTAAGTGTTATGAAGTGACTGCAACCCCCATTCCCCATTCCCTTGCCCCATGTGAGCATGGGGGGAAGCAGAAGATTTAGGAATGAAATTAAGCCTGGGAAGAAGGGCGAGGTGAGGGGAAACTGGTTTTAGTTTTGTTTTGACTTCTCACTATCCAATTCTGTTACAATTAAATGGCAATAAATTGATTTCCCCAAGTTGAGTCTATTTTGCCGTGATGATAATTGGCAAGTTATCTTCCTGTTTTTAAAAGCTCAGCCCATGAGCTTTTTCTTCTACTTTCTCCCTTCTGTCCTGTTGATGGAGGGGGAGTGATAAAGCGGCTGGGTGGGCATCTGGCAGCCAGCCAAGGGCAACTCACCATGCTTCTCTAAAAATAAATTTCCATAGAGAAGAGTAAGACTTAATCATGTAATTTCAGCAGCCTCAGTGCCATGTGAAGAAAAGTTACTTTACTGCCCAGCAGTGAGGCTGTTTCTCATTCAGCTTTGGAATACTCTTCCTCTCCTGAATTAAAAATTTTCTTTCAGATTCACACATGTACATTCACATCTATATGAGCATATTTCATGTCTCTCCTCAGGTGTTTAAGCTGAGATCCTCAGTCCAAGAATATAGGGAAATAATGCAAGGGAATATATGGAGTGCAATGGCGATGAATGTAAAGGAATATTTGCGGACATCTGAGTCTGAGCTTTTAATGTCTTGCATTTGTAACAAAGTCAGTGAAATTTCAGAGTGTTACTGCTCCATTTGCAGTTAGTTAAAATTTCTATCATATTTCTTACCTAAGATATTGCTGATGGCTATTTTGTATTTTTATTTCTCCTTTCTCCCTTTAGTTTTTACTGAAAAACCAAACCAAAAAAGCCACCCTTCCTGCAAATCAGTTTAATTGCAGTATTTTTAGTTAGCATCTGTAAAAATCACTTGTCTTTAATGTCAAAGCTAGAGCTTTTCTGTAATATTATCTCTTTCAGCCGTAATTTTGGACTTGATATGTCACTAGCACACAGTTCCAGAATAACACTTTTTAAACACTTGTGTTATTTAGGCCTCATGGACTGAATGTTCAAAACCAAATTACTTTACTTATGGCTTAGCTATGTAGGGGACTGATTACTCAAAATCTCCTGAAACAGTCTGGGGAATCATCACATGAATCATCAGCATTTGCTCAGCCCTTGCACAACCCAACTGCAATGCAGCAAATGCAAAATAATGCATGCCATAGCCATTTTCACTGAATGGTAATTCAAACTCAGGAGAAGTATCTCATTTAAATGTGCTTATAAATTGTTCTAAGAAGAACTAGACATGAAGTGTAGTCAAATACAAATCAATAAATGCATGCATATTTCTTTTAAATGCACTGCATTATTCTCTACCCTGACCACAGACTGCATTTTGGAAGACTGATAAGCAGATGGTAAATGCATTTCAAGGGCTTTGTTAGCCCAGAATATTTCATAGAATCATAGAATTGTAAAATAGTTAGGGTTGGAAAGGACTTTAAGATCATCAGGTTCCATCCCCTCTGCCATGGGCAGGGAAACCTCATACTAAACCATGTCACCCAAGGCTCTGTCCAACCTGGCCTTCAACACCTCCAGGGATGGAGCATTCAAAATGTCTTTGGCCAACCCACTCCTGTGCCTCTCCATACTTACAGTAAGAACCTTCCTCCTAATATCGAATCTAAACTTTCTCTGTTTAAGTTTTAACCCATTACAATTATCCTATCACTAGAATCTCTAATGAAGAGTCCCTTCCCAGCATCCTAATATTGTGCATCACTGCTGTATATTGTTTTCTTTACTTTTCCCCTTTTATTTTTTTATAGTCCCCCTTGTTATTTCCCTTATCATCATTATTATTGGTGGTAACAGTAGTGGTTTTGTGTTATACCTTAGTTACTGGGCTGTTCTTATCTCAGCCAGTGAGTTACATTCTTTTGATTGTCCTTCTCATCTCTCTGGGAGCAGGAAATTGAAACAAGGGGGACACAGGAGGGAGAAGAAGAGAGCAAGAAAGTGGCTGTGTGGTTCTGAGTTACCGGCTGGGCTTAAACCATGACACACAGAGACAGGATTCTGTAGGCAATTAGAAGAAATCTCTGGGTAGGTAGCTCTTGTCCTTCTGGGAGATTTCCATTTCCCACACCTCAGCTGGGAATACCATACTGTCACTGCTGGGAAAAGTGAGGCTGTGGAATTCCTGAAGTTTGGGGAAGGCAGTTTCTTTCCACAAGTACACAGTGAACCAACTAGAAAAGGTGCTCTTTGTGAATCAAGAAGCATGCATGTGAGGCGTGGTGGTAGGAGGCTGTCTTGGCCACCCTAATCCCAAAGACCTTGAGCTCAAACTTTTGGGTGTCATGAAGGAAAAGTTCAGCAGAGTTGCTACCCTGGGTATCAAGAGAGCAAAACTGAAGCTGCAGAGGGACCTACTTGGCAGAGCCTCCTGGGAATGAGCTTTTGAGGATTTAGGGGACCACCAGAGCTGCTCACTTTAACGAATCAGCTTTTGAAAGCAGAGGAGCAGCAATCCCATCGTGCTAATGGAAGTCAAGCAGGTGCAACAGAAGAGCAGCTTGGAACATCTCCTGGAACTGGGGCAGGAACAGAAACTGTGTGCTCTCTAGAAGCAAGGTTGAGCTTCTCAGGAAGATTACTGAGCTGTGGCTCACACATGGAGGGAGACATCGCGAAAGGCCAAAGCTCAACTAGAGATGAAATTGGTCAGTGTTCCTTCAGACAACAGCAAAAGGCTTTTTGAAGTATGCTAATAACAAGCAGGGGCCTAAGGAAAATATTGGACCAATACTTTATGAAGATGTCCACTGAAAAGTGAGGATGAAGAAACAACAGAGTCATTTAATGCTTTTGTGTTGCCTCAGTATTCGGCATGCATGGTAGACCCGGGGCTCCCCAGGTCCTGTGAGTGGGAAGACCAGGGCTTCAGGAGCTGTGAATTTCCATTGGTGCACACTTCAGTTCCAAGGCAGGAGACCTTGGTGCTGAGACTGAATATGGGCATCCTGAGGAGAGCCCCACAGGGCTCCGCCCCATCGGGACCCCCAGGTTCCGGAACCGAGGTCACTATGGTGTTCCGTACTAACCTGGTATTGGCCCAGCAACAGCTCCAGTGCCTGCACAACGGTGCTGTGAGTAGCAGCACCAGTGGCACTGGGTGCTCCTCTCTTGTGGAGGAGTGCTCCAACCCTGAGCATAGCGAGTCTTCTTGTGAGTTCTACTTGCGAGTCTTCTTGTGGTCCTGTCAGGATGGGGCAGTGGCTTTGCTGCTGTGGGTCCAGGTGGGTTCCCCCACAGCTCAGGGATGCACTGGCAGAGCCGGGCCTCACAGCAGCTGCCTTGCTCATGCCCAATGGCATCTGTCCTGCAGGGGTGACCCTGACCCAGACCAGCACTGTGAGTCTGACCCGGCGTTGCCCGAGCCACTTCTCCAGGCATGCGTGCAGGTGACTCAGGGCTGTGGCCAGAGGAAGAAGAGGGACCTCCTCCTCTTCAGAGACATCCTGGTCATAGCCAAGACCAAGTAAGACAGCCAGAGCCCAGCTGCCTTTCCTCCCAAGCCCTGCCCCTGGCACCAAAGCACCAGAGCAGGAAAAGCTAAGGAGCAGCCCCAGGCCCCCAGCACCCTGGTGCTGGGTGCACCTGTGGCCATGCCTGTGGCTGGTGGGCACTAGAGGGGAGCCAGTGGGCTCGGCCACCTCCAGCTCACTCCCCGCTGCTCCTCTCTGCAGACGTGGCAGCACCCCACGCCCGCTGCTGTGCCTGGCCCTGGGCCTGCTCCAGGTGCTGAGCAGCAGGAGGGGCTCAGCTGGCGATGCTGCTGAAGAGGAGGAGGAAGGGAAGGCTGTCAGCTCACTTGTCTTCCTCTGGCCCTCTGTCTCCTGTGTTGTCACTTTTTGGTGAGTCCAGGTGCAACGTCCCACCAGAGGGGTGGGCAGTACCTCTGCCCTGCCCCATGGGGCATCATCCACTGGGGCAGAGCAGGCACTCAGGCTGTTTCTCCTCTGTTTTGGCAGCTCCCAGGCAGTGAAGAAGATCTGGGTCAGCGCCCTCCTTGGGTAAGCCCTGCCTGGCACTGCAGCCTGGGTTGTCCGTGCTCCCATCATGGGGGGATGCTCCATGAGTGGCATCCTAACAATCAGAAAACACCTCTGCTGAGCTGGGCAGAGGTGACCTGGAGCTGCAGGCAGAGGTGCCCCCACTGTGAGCAGGCACAGTTGGCAGAGCTGTGTCCTCCAGCTGTGTCGAGCCAACGCCTGCCCAGACCCATATTTGCCACTCCTGCTACTCCTGCTCCACTGCCAGGCAGTACCAGCTGTTCTGGGCAGTGTGGAAGCAATCTCCAGGCTGGCAGCAAAGGGAAGAGTTGGCTTGGGTCTCACACAGCTCTTTCTCTGCCTCTTCTCTGTGCACAGACCACCAGAAGGTGTTCAGGGAGCCCACGTGATCCAGCTGCCATCCATCAGGATGATGCTGAAGGAGCTGAGTGGCCACCATGCTGTGAGTGTCCCTCCTGCCTCTGCTCTGCCCTCAGGGGCTACTCCAGTCCAGCATCAGCTTCACTGCTCCTCACCTTCTGCTCTTTTCCCCTTGCCCAGGGAAGGACACTGGGTGCCGGCAGCCTGGAGAACCTGCTCCAGTGCCAGGCCCAGGTCAGGGTCACTTGTAGTGTATTCTCACCCATCCCCACCTCTCACACACAGCCAGGGGCTGATGCAGCTCTCCAGGGGCCCTTTCTAATGTGGGGCTTCTTGGTAAGTGCAGCCCATTTCTTGCAGGCTGGTGCCAGGCAGCTGCCAGTTCCTGTGCCTTCTGGTAGTGAAGGCAGACGTGGCCACGTGGATGGTGAGTGTGGAGAAGACAGGATCAGGATGTGCCTTCTCTCCTGCTCTTGCAGGCAGGCACATGTGCTGCCAAGGAGCTGCCACTGCCCTTTCTGCAGGGCACGTCCATCCTCATGACTCTGCAGCAGGAGACCTCACGCGGAGCCCCTGTCATTGCAGGACTTCCTCCGGAAGATCCCCTCCAAGCTCCTCAGCATTCATCTGTACAAGGAGTGGATGAGAGCCATGGAGAAGGCAAGCAGGCAGGAAAGGCTGGCAGCACTGAAAGAGTAAGTGTGGCAGCAGCTGGCAGGGACTGGCACAGGCTAGGACTCAGCTGCAAAGCAATGGCCTGCCTGAAATAGCCATGGTTCCTGCAAGCTACCTCCTGCTGCTGTGGGGTTTATGTCTGGGGGGAAAGAGGTACCAAAAAGCTTTTCTCTCCAGAGAGCACTTCCCACAGGCATTGGGGCTTGCTCTTACAAGAGCCTCTTTCAGAAAGGCAGGAATGTGGCAGTATCTCAGCAAAGGCAGTCCTTCTGCTGTAGAGCAGGCAGTGGCCTTGGGTGAGATCAGCCTGGGAGACCTGTGCTGTCAACACCGACTTCATTAATGCTGTGCTCCTGTTCCCTCAGGGTGGCCAGCAAGTTACCAGAGGCCAACCTCTCCCTGCTCCGGCGCTTGCTGTTGCTGCTTAGCAGCATCAGCAAGAACGTGGCCACAACAAAAATGACTGCTGGGAATCTAGCCATTTGCCTGGCACCAAACCTCCTGAGCCCACCCCAGGAACTGCCCCTGGATATCCTGGCTCTGGAGACAGCGAAGGTACGCTGTGTTCCCTGCCCGGCTACAGTATCGTCAGCCCACCCCAGCTTTGTTGCTCAGAGGTTCCTGTCTGCCTCCTCCCATCAGCAAATCCATGGGGCAGTAGCCAGGAAGAGCAGCCCCACTGCTGCACCTTCCTGCAAAGAAGCGCTGGTCAGGCTGGGAAAGGCTGTTTGAGACCTCATCAGCCCCCTCGGTGAAACCAGTGGTTTGCTGTGTGCAGGTGACCCAGCTTGTCGAGTTCCTCATCGACCAGCAGGAGAAACTCCTTGGGGAGCAGGTGGCCAGGCTGGCCAGAGAGGGGGGTGAGGAGGCACCAGCACCACAAGCAGAGCTGGAAACAGCAGAGGTAAATGAAGTGCACAAGCAGTGTAACAACAAAAGCCTCCTCCCTCAGAAGGTGGGGCTGCTGCCACCGCAGGGACAAGCACGGTCATCCACCAGCCTGCAGCAGAGCAAGGCTGATGCAGGTTGGCCATCCCACTTCGTGAGGTGATCCCACCACAACTGGCTCAGCTGAGCTGAGCGAACCCATCCAAAGGGTGTGCCTTTTAGAGTCAGGGTAGCAATTGTGCAGGGAGGTCCTTGACCCCTGCTAGCCTACATATTTGCATTGCAGGTGCCTCCCATAGCTCCTCAGAGCGAACAGCAGAGGAGTTTTTCTGGGGAGAAAAGGTAAAACTGCCTGGCTTTGCTTGATTCAAGGCAATCATGGCTTCACCTATCTAACAATACTATTGAATGGAAAGGTTCCCAGGCTCTACACACAACACCAGGAAGCGAAGAGCAACCTGGGAAGAGGGTAGCGATGGGCCACCATGCCAGAAGAAGACCAAAACTGAGCTGGGTGACTGAAGAAGTTCAAGCAGGGGAAGAACAAGGCACCCAGGTATGTAGCAGACCCTGTGTTCCATCTTTTGAAGCTCTGAGGACAGGAAACATTCCTGAGGTGCACAGGATGGTCCTTGACAGGAGGCATGCACCTACCCTTGGAGGAACACATATGTCTGGAAAAAACATGCCACCACAGCATTGCCTGCCAACCTGTGATTTTAGTATGGCAGAGTGAGGGATGCTGCTGCTTGGGTTTTGGAAAGGACCATATTCCAGCTTGCCAGGGCTCCCTGCTGAGCCCTGGTGCCTGTCAATGGGGCACTGCACATCTCTGTCAACTTCCTGTGCTCTAAGGGTATTACATGTGTTGAGAAGGTACCAATGCAGCACTGTAGTTGCCAGTAAGGAACCAGTAAGGAGCCTCTCTCTTATGCTAGCAATGACCTGTTTTACAGCATACTTCCAAAAAACTCAGAATCCAAGTCCCTTCTGCTCTTTCCCTCATGGCTTTATCAGCACTTTCTGACTCTGCCCTTGTAGGTGCCCATTTACTACTTTGGATTCCCCACATGAGCAATGCTGCCTGGGCTTGGAGTTCCACCCTGCGGCCCCAGCACCACCTTGGCAGCGGCAAGGACAGAAACACCATGTCCTTCTGCTCTGGATAGAAGGTTCCACCACCTCGGCCCGGAGCCAGAGCAGCGCCCTCAGACCCATCCCAGCCCTCTCAGGAGGCCTTGCTGTCTCACTCCTCAGCCCTGCCAGCAAAAGCCCACCCACTGGCACCTCCCCAGGTGGGGAACTGGCCTCTGGAACTTGATATTATCAATGTTGCTACCCTTGTTGCTATGTTTGTTAATACACATGTTACTGTGTTTGCAACTATGTGTATTAGTCTCTTTCTATGTCTTTTTAAAACAAATTTTAGGATATACTTTAGGATAGATTTAGGATATAGTTTAGGAAACAAATTATAGGACATAGGATATATTTAGGATATAGTTAAGGAACTATAGGATATAGTTAAGGGTTGTAGTGATTTCATACTGTTTGAGTGCACACTTCATAGGATCATAGAATAGTTAGGATTAGAATAGGATAGTTAGGGTTGGAAAGGGCTTCCAATAATTTCATATTATGTCACAAAACTACTCTTCTCGTGGCTTTTCAGCTGTGGTAGTAAAAAAGCAGAAAGAATTACAAAAGTTGTATCTCTCTGCCTTGCCACCTGCATTCTGCAGAATGGAAAACAGGAAAGAAAGTATACTGAAAAAGTCTTTGGATTAGGAAAGAAATGACAGAAAGATATTTATGAATGCAGAAGGACTACTGCTACACCTTGAAAAAGATTCAAATAAGCTCCAGAAGAGTACTGCCTGCTATTGGAATACAGCTGCATATCTTAAGACACCTGTTAAGGTCCAGAAGTGAAGAGAAACTTGCTTCTAAAACAAAATGCAGGCAGGCCACAGAAAGGAGCACTGAATTGCACCACTGTGTTCTCATTGACAATTGTGCATGGTGGGCAGAGAGATGCTGAAACAGAAACAAAAGAAACAACAAGGACACAAAACTGAAA
>NDXB01016248.1:7914-19018 GCA_002631895.1 Agapornis roseicollis
CCCCCCCCCAAAAAAAAAAAAAAAATAAAACAGACCTGGAAGTTCGCACTATATGGCTGTAGTCAATGCCCAAAGGAACTGTACATGTATGCATTGTTGTGCTTTAAGTCCAGCCTGTAACTCAGTACCATGTAATCACTCACTCACAACCTTCTTTCCACTCCTTGTGTGATGGGGAGCACAGGCTCCACAGGCTGAGGTATGGAATGTCCCTTTGGTTAGTTTAGGTCAGGTGACCTGTCTCTGCTGCCTCTGGCTTCTTGTGCCCCTCCTCACTGGCAGAGCATGAGAGAGTGAAAAGTCCTTGATCTGGGTAAGTGCTGTGGGGCAGCAACTAAAACATCAGTGTGTTATCAGCATTATTGTCAGACTAAAGCCATAACACAGCCAAAACACAGCACAGTATCATCTATTAGGAAGAAAATTAGCTCTATCCCAGCTGAAAATAGGACATGCACATAAAAATTTACTTAATGGTCTATAACAGGCCATGTTGTCTCTTTATGCTTCTTATGTCTCTGTAGTTGACGTGTCCAAATCAAAAATTGACTCTTTATAAGGTCAGCATAATTAAGTTTTTAATTATTTTCTAATATAATGCAAAAAATTTATGAGTATTCATTAATGAGTTCACTCTTATATGACTTTTTTGGTGCACTTTTTAACTGAAGTAATAATATATTCTCAATAAATATAATTTACCAGGAATTATATTTTCATCTTTTATTTTAAATCTGTCAAAGAAGAAATTGAATGTTTGATAGTTATCAAGGATTTGGGTTTGAAGATCTTTGTTACATCAGCAAAAAACTGATAGCTAAATGAATATAGTATGCATTACTTGGACAGAGGAATACTGCTGACTAACTAGTTAGAATCAATTATTCATCAGAATTTTAGACACAATATAGAAATCTTCACCTCTGCATATATTGTAAGTGGACAGAAAGATTTGTACAAAATGAGACCTTATTAAAAATCTTGAAGCTAAATAGAGCACAACATAGAATTACATCCATCAGTCTTTCTTAATATATTTATATTAATCATATGTTCTGCAGATGTGGATGCATTGCTTGCAGCTCAAAGAAACAGAAATATCAAAATACAATGACAAATATTACTTTATTGTTAATTTAAAAGCATATAGAAGAATGCAGGAAAACAAAGGTTTCTTTTAGCTTCCTTACTACTTGTCTTCATTTCATTTGAAAAGTGATACATATGAATAATTATTAACATTCAGATCGTCAAAACATCTTGATTAATTGTAGTAGGATATCAAAAATATGCCATGTTATCTTAAATATAACTCTTCAATAGATTTCACCTTTTATGCAAGACTCTGAAGAATACATTATTTATTAACACTGAAACATAAAAATATGCTCAATATAGTATTCAATACTTATTCTGTGAGGTACTACAGAGACTTTCTCAGAGTATAGCAAACTACTATGGCAGTAAAACATTTTATTACAAAGAACAAAATTTCTGATAACTTTTATGAAATGTTCATGTAATCATATAAAAACATCTATATGTGAAAGCAGATGCCTGTAAAAACATTAACACTTTAAAAAAAACAATATGCTGATTATCATGATGTGTCCTGGGTTCATCAGTAGCAGTAATTTTTCCCCTTCTTAGTAGATGGTGCAGTGCTATGTTTTAGACTTTCAGCCTGGGAAGAGCGCTGATAATACCAACGATTTTAGTTGTTGTTCAGTAATGTTTAGTCAGACCAAGGACTTTCTGAGTCTCATGTCCTGCCAGGGAGGAGGAGAAGTCAAGAGGAAGCAGAAACAGGACACCTGACCTAAACTGACCAATGAGGTATTACATACCACAGCACATCATGCCCAGTATGTAAATTGAAAGCAGTTACATGATAGGGCTAGATCACTGCTTGGGCCGGGCTGGGTATCAGTTGGCGAGTGGTGAGCTGTTGTATTCTCCTCCTTTGTTATTTCCTTTATTAGTAGTAGTATTAGTGGTAGCAGTAGTGACTTGTGTTATACCTTAGTTACTGGACTGTTCTTATCTCAACCTGTGGCAGTTACATTATTTTGATTCTCCTCCTCATCCCTCCAGGAGTGGAGGGAACAAGGGGGAGGAGTTACTGGCTAGGTTTAAACCATGACAGTTCTTTGTGGTGCCCAACATCTGTCTCAAAGAGTTGAGATAATGACATATCTGACCAGAGTGTGTCTAATCATATTTGTGATAAACATTCATTGTTTTGGATTAATAGTCACTCATCACAATGCTGATTTATTGGCTCTCAAAGTTGTTGCTTTTGATCTTGGGGTTTCAGTGTGTTCCACCTTACTTACAGCTGGTATTTGCTGTGTTAGTTTTCATCAGCTGGGGGCCTTCGGCTAAGGTTCTTGTTTTACTGTATTTCTGGTAATGATTTGTAATACNTGCTTTTGATCTTGGGGTTTCAGTGTGTTCCACCTTACTTACAGCTGGTATTTGCTGTGTTAGTTTTCATCAGCTGGGGGCCTTCGGCTAAGGTTCTTGTTTTACTGTATTTCTGGTAATGATTTGTAATACAATAGACTCAATGATCATGAAACTGATCTGGCTTGCATTCAAAGTGTGGTCATCACCTCTATACTTTGTGAGGTATATAATGGAAGTGTTTAGCAATTACACATCTTTTCTAAACCTTCTTGGGTGGTCAACCTATGAAGGAGACATTCCCTTACACCCCCAGCTTCCCCATCAGACTATTTATGGCATCATTTGAGAGTTCTGAAGGTTTTCAATGGCCTTTGGGTACCTTTGAGACCTGCCTGCTGATTGTGATGGGGATTACCATGTTGCCAAGCACATAGGGTGTGTTTTACCCACTACCATTTTGTCTGACCTTGAAAATTAAGCAGTCTGGTTTGGATCTTGTTTAGGGTTAGACAACAATATAGGATGACCAAGAGATTTTTCCCAAGGCTGGACAGTCATGAGTGGCAGGGTGTGTGGAATAGTATGGTCAAGTATCTAGCCCACTGGGCCCCTTCAGTGCTTTGGAACTTCACCACTGAACAAATGCAAAATCCAGAAGAGTTAGCAAAACACTTAAATGAGGTGTGTTGTCATCCTGGTCATACCAGAGAGGTACAAATCATGGCAACATGATGGGGCTTGGCCTATGCTTACAGAGCCATGTTCAACACTATCCAGCACCTTCAAAGGGAAAAAAGATGTCTCTGGATCTGATATCAAAACAACAGACAACACAGCTACTTCAATTCCAAATACAGCAGTACAGCAATCCTAGTGACAAGTACAGCAGCTACTCGAACTCTGACTAGAACAGATAATGCAGCTACTCCATGTACAGCAACTACACCAACCCCAGCGACAAGTATAGCAGCTACTCAAACTCTGACTACAACAGACAACACAGCTAATCCAATTCCAAGCACAGCAATTACACTAACCGCAGCGACAAGTACAGCAGCTACCCAAACCCTGACAGCAACAGACAGTGCAGTTACTGGTGCTACTAAAAACCCCAAACACAGCGGCTGCGCCAACCCCAACAACAGATACTGCAGCCACTCCAACCACTGTGATAATCACTTTAGCTAAACCAGAGGACCAACTCGTGCCTTAAGCACTTCCAGGTAACTGAGTGCAGTTACCTTGACGGGCTAAATCAATGCTTCGGTCGGGCTGGGTATCGGTTGGCAGGTGGTGAGCGGTTGTATTCTCTTTCCTTGTTATTTTCCTTATCATTATTATTATTGGTGATAGAAGTAGTGGTTTTATGTTATACCTTAGTTACTGGACTGTTCTTACCTCAGCCCACGGGAGTTACATTCTTTTGATTCTCATCCCCATCCCTCTGGGAGAGGGAGGAAGAAGTGGTGGGAGAGAGAGTGAGAGAATAGCTGCATGGTTCTGAGTTACTGGCTGGACTTAAACCATGGCATAATGATAAATAAAATAATGCACACTTATCTTTGTTACTTCTGATTTTATAAATAAATATAAAGTCATGAATGTTGAAGGAATTTTTTATTTTGTTTTTAATTAATATGGATTAAAAATCCTTACTTCTAAGGACATGCTGAATTGTACCGTGACTAAATCTGATGAAACTACAAATTGTGATCTATGTATATATGTGTGTATTTTAATTGCTAAAATTCTAGTTATACAGCCTAAAGTTTGATGATACTTAATAAATAGAAGTCTTAACCTCCACTCTCGCTTTTTCTTTTTTTTTAACATAAAGAGATTTTTCCTAACTTTGCTAATTGTAAGAGGAATGGGTACTAAAATAAGTGAAGGGAAGAGACACATTTTCCTAATCAGTGGAAAAGAGTTGTCATCCCAGACTGCTGTAAAATATTTTTAAAAGTGACAATAATAGCCATATTTGAGATAAATGGAAACCATAATGTATGGGAAAATATGACCATAACAAGAAAGACTTAAGAAATTTAATTAATATAATTATGCATTAAAATGCCATGCCAGTGATTACACCATTTGAAAAGGAAGAAATGTGAACAACATCACCTGGTTTGGCACTGAAGTACCTGAAGTCATACTGTATAGAAATGGGAGACATCAAAGTTCAGTTTAGTTTTGAGCCATTGAAGTGCCATTATCATAATAGAAGAGAAACTTAAAGTCAGGTGACTGCCTTATAGAAACAAATATATAAACCTATGTTGTAGAGTTTTCTTATTGTGTATTTTAAAATTTGTTTATCCTTTGAAGAAGTCAATTACAGTCTCTGGCAACCAACTTCCTCATTTTTTCTTCATAGTAATACACTAGTTGTTTTCCAGTGAATAGTCTGAAATGCACAGAGCAGCTTGACATGCTTCTAAATAGTAACTCATTCATATACTTGCTTCTTTAGCCTTTTTGATCTAATGAAGGTAAAAGCCTAACACAGGTATGAGATTTTGACCAGATGTACATTATTTATACAACTGGTCATAGCTGAATATGTATCTTTCAGTTAATTTACAATTATTATTTTTTTAAGTAATTACTATTGCACTTTAAAATATAGAATAAAAATATAAAATAACAGAAAATCAAGAATAGCAATAATTAAATTTCTTGTGAATTTCCAACAAAAATTCAAAAAAATTTACATATTTTCACAAGGTATTTCCATTTCATACTTTGGCATTCTCTAATAGAAGTTCTGATCTGTAGCTGTTTTATTAGGATTTCTGATTCAGCTTTCTGGACTCATGACATGTCAATAATGCCTTTTTCACCATTATCAATTACTATTGGTTCTACAAAGTTTATATTAGTTCTTCTGGTTTCTGTGTGCAACAGTTCCTTCCAAGTCATAGTTGCTGCAAATGCTGTCTATTATAGAAGCAGACATGTCATACTATTCCCTGGGAAAGATCCTTAATTCTAGGAAGAGTCATAGGCCCTATTTGAACAGTATGTCATAGGCTTATGAGAATGGATGTTGGGAAACAGATACTTCACACGTAACAGAGTATTTTAGTATAAGTTTTTCACTCTCATTAAATGTGAAATGCAAAAATGTCTCATGACAGACATCATCTGTTCACAACAGGATCAAAAAAGTCTCAGAAGAGTTGAGATGAAACAAAATACTTTTGTACATTTAAATATAGCAATATCTTATGAATGCCTATCTCTGCTAACAAAAATGTACTTCCGTTACATATGCATTTCAAACTCACCATTAAAGGTGACGTGAACAAAGTATGAGCAAAAGTTTAAATGTTCGGTCATTATATTCCAGTATTTTCACGCAGACAGTATATCAACAAAATGAACTTTCATCATTATCTTTTTCCTGTTGTTGTGATCATTCATTGTTTTTGCAGCAGCAACTGCTTGCATGGAAAACTGATATTAGAAGAGAACTGAACTACTTCACCACCTTTTAATATGATTTATTATGTGTACACCATCAGCATAGCATTGCTACCTCAACAAAAAACATTGAGAAATACTGCCTAAGTAAGTCACCTGTGTACCATTTTGAGAAACACTAAAAAGAGCCTAATTAAAAAAGACACCAGACACTTTTTTTCAGGGACAGGAAATTACTCATCTTCCATAACTCTTGAAAGAGGAAGAGATGGGCAGCACACTAGTCTCTGTGAATCATGACGTACCGATCAAAACAAGGCAATCTGTTTTTCTACCAGCCTTAAGGGAAATCTCTTCTGTTCCAGCAGATTATCTGGGGTTAAAAAATCACTGATCTCAGTGCTGTCCCACAAGAATTTATATAATTTGAATTATTTACTAAAGTAACTTATGCAATAGGTTATGCCCAACCTCCAAACAGATGCTCAGAGCACACATTGCCCCAGAGATATGTTATTAGTGTTATGTGAAAGCCATGCTCTCAGTGGTAAAAAGTTTGGTGCATACAAGAACACAACTCTGTTATAAGCACATAATGATAGTACTAAATAAAAATATATGTATTGTTGTGTATTTGTATGTATGCATTCCATATTACTGGAATCATGTTTGTGACTAAAGCTGACAAAGTTCCTTAAGACCAGTGTACAAGCCACCTGATTATGAATAATTCAAGAGACAGTAGAACTCCTGGTTCTGACCATAGTGGGAGACAGCAAATGAATGCCAGGACAGCATCTGCTTGCAAGAACGGACAAGGTCAGGGGAAAATCCTGTCTGCAATCAAACCCCAAATATAATCACTTTCGGTTTCATTTTACCATTGTTACTCTTATGAAGTACTTAAAATACTCTATCACAGAATCATCAAATACTCATCAAATCAGTATGAGTTCAAGACAAATTATTCAAAACAAAAAAAAAAATATCAAGAAAAGCTCCCATATGACGGTCTTCACCACGTGAAGAAAAGAGTTTTCCAGATCTGCTAGGTTATGGCTGGACTCAGCGATCTTAAGGGTCTTTTCCAATCTAAATAATTCTGTGATTCTATGTCTTTATCTCAACCCATAAGCTTTCCTAATCCTCTTTTTTACCTCCCATCCCGCAAGAGGGGTCAGGTGGGAACGAGAAGCTTGATGAGCACTGGCTGTTAGCCAAGGCTACCCCACCACAGTTACAGTCTCCTACACTTAGTATATTTGATTATCAAAGTAATTGATCAAATTTTCACCCTGACTAGGGGCAGGAACTGTACTAAAAACTTTCTCACAGAAAAAAAATTTGAGATTTTAATTGGTGTTCTGTTGAAAAAGCTTTCTCCTCCTTATTAAGATCACTTGCAGCCCAGAAAGCCAATCGTATCCTGGGCTGCATCAAAAGAAGCGTGACCAGCAGGTTGAAGGAGGTGATCCTGTCCCTCTACTCTGCTCTCGTGAGACCTCACTTGCAATATTGTGCACAGTTTTGGTGTCCTCAACATAAAAAGGACATGGAGCTGTTGGAACAAGTCCAGAGGAGGGCCACAAAGATGATCAGGGGACTGGAGCATCTCCTGTATGAAAGCAGACTGAGAGAGTTGGGGCTGTTTAGCCTGGAGAAGAGAAGGCTGCATGGAGACCTCCTAGCAGCATTCCAGTATCTGAAGTGGGCCTATAGGGATGCTGGGGAGGGACTCTTCATTAGGGACTATAGTGACAGGACAAGGGGTAATGGTTTCAAACTTAAACAGGGGAGGTTAAGATTGGATATAAGGAAGAAATTCTTTCCTGTTCGGGTGGTGAGATGCTGGAATGGGTTGGCCAGGGAGGCTGCGAATGCTCCATCCCTGTCAGTGTTCAAGGCCAGATTGGATGAAGCTTTGGGTGACATGGTTTAGTGTGAGGTGTCCCTGCTTATGGCAGTAGGGTTGGAACTAGGTGATCTTAAGGTCCCTTCCAACCCTAACTATTCTATGATGAACAGCAAAAGAGGTAAATGAACAAATATTTGTACATTAGGATAAAGCAGAACCTTGATACAGAAATTTTCTACTCAAGTGCATCCTTTGATCAAGAGACTGTTTTACGTTATTTTGTTTCACACCCCCAGGTTTTTGTTGACATATTTAATATTTATAACATATTTTGCAGTTCAAAATGTACTTAAAGCTGACATGTTCCAATCAAACTTTCCTTTTTGACCACGTGGTGGTTTATGATATAGGATATTTCTTTAATTGTAAAAGTTATGACCTGATTTACAATTTAATAATGACAAAAAATACATGTTGCACATACTGAAGTAAAGAAATTCAAGGATTCTTTTTTTTTTTTTTTTCAAGCGCATGAGGTTTGGCTTATAGACCAGGGTTTATTTTTATCAAATATACATTGAAAACAGTATATGCTCTTGGCTTATGTCTTGCTCTTCAATACAATCTACTCAGTGCTGTCAACCTTCTCAACCTGCATCTGTTCTTTTCGCTTCACACATTTGTAAGAAAGAGATCTATTGAGAGCCCAGGGTGGAAATAATCATTAACTATAGAGAATAATCCTAATGAAGTAAACTTTATGTGGAAAATGAGAGGTGATTTCAACCTTGAAAATGAGTATCATCTCCAAAAATTGTGTCTTCTACTGGTTTCAGAAGTATTAAGAGCAAAGGTAATGACTCTAGATCACTCAGAATTAAATGCAGTACACAGACTAGCAGCTATTATTGCAAGGTTAGAAAAATCTGAGCTAGAAAGATGTTCAAACGTGAAAAAAATAATAATGTTCTGACAATCAAAGGGTGAAAAAAGAATTTAGAGATCAAAACAAATAAGTAAAAGAAGGCCTTCTTTTTACTTTCCTGGCCCCCGCCCCCCCAAAATCTCCAAAGAACACCAATACTAAAAAAATCAAAATGGCTTGGGTGATCATTAATCTAAGAATTCCTGATGAAATAGTAAGTCATGTACTGAGTCATAAAAGGTGAGAAATGCATGTTTACATGTTAGCAGTTCCTGCAGGCAGGCAGTGATAGTTCCAATAGCCAGGAGTCCTATTTGCACCCATAGTAGATCCTCAAAATAGCCAGGAGTGCTATTTGCATCCATAGTAGACCCTCACAATAGAGGTAAGATGATAAAAAAGAGGAAGCAACAGAAATTTGAAAGGTTATTAGGGGATTTAGTATACAAAGTCAACAGAAATTATCTTCTACCTCTATGCATTAATGTCAAACTTACTGTGTTTACAAAGAAGCTGATAGAGTAGCTTAAATGCATGAATTTTCTCAAAACCAACAAAATATGTTTGCTCAAAAGCTTTAGTTGTTATATCTAAAATAATATCTATCTAAAGAATGTCATATACTATTGTTTCTTTTCACTCTAAATGGTGTAAGACTCTGTAATTCTTTTATTATAATCGCCAATATCAACAAGAATCTGATTTGTGCAATACTGCCTTTCTGCAAATGCCATAACTGAAAACACTTTATACTTAGGGTTCTAGAACTTAATAAAGAATTGAAATCTAGAAAAGGTAACAGGTTAAAATTCATCTTCAGCTCTTTCCTGGCTGCAAATGCCTCTATTTCAGGATATGCATTGTATATTTATTATATACAATGTCAAAAGAAGAAAAAGCATTACACCCATTTCATCAAAATAATTAAGCTTATGTCTTATTCTAACATCAGTCACCAGATATTAATGATATTGTTCAATGTTCTAAATTTTATCTTTATTTATAATTCTGTCAATATTTCCATGTAAGACTACAGTTCCTTAGTTTTATGAATGAATAGTTAAACAATTTGGGTTAGTGTCAGAAAATTATCCCCCCTTAAAATGCCAGAACTTAGAATTACTATTTTATGTTCTCAGAGCAGAAAAAAAAAAAAAAATAAAAAAATTGCTGGAGCATGAAGCCAAATAAAACCCAGCAGCAGCTTTGAGTAATCCCTGAGCCCTTTGTTTAAGCTAAACAGGAAATTTCAGGGATGGGTGAGAAAGTAAAATAAGTGAAAACGGGTGTGCAGAACAGTGATTCAAAAGCTAATGTGGATAGCAAAAGCATTATATAGTAGATACTGATTTCAAGAAGAAAAGCAGTTTAGACCAGTAGCTACAGTCCCAATGTTTCTGTTAAAAGGAATTTTAGTGGTAATTAATACAACTGTTACCCTTTGAAAATATAAGCTTATAGCACAGAGCTGAGCTGTTTTTACTCTGGAATGTGGCATTAGTATGAATTTAGAGCTTGAAATGGCAAAGAGAAGTTTAATGTTCAGATCTAATTATGAATGTATATGTAACTGAATAGTTATTTATTTACATGATAGATTAATGTCTCTGCATCCAAAAGTACTTTGGGTGACTTTCGTGAATATCTTAGAAAGCATAACAGATACAGTAACTTCTTGTTTCATTAAGATTTATACTGTAACGCCTTACGATACAGATACACAGACATACATTGTTAGGCTAATTTAAAATTTTCAGTGCCTTAAATTTTGACTTTGACATAGGTGTGAAGAAGTTGGGTAAAAGCTTTTGATTTTGCTAGGCTTATTTAAATAGAAAATACCTCATGATCAGACTGCAGCCCATCAATGTGACTGAGCAAGTTTTCCTATAACTAAAAAAATGATCACCATGTAACAACAGGAGCATTAAGCTGAAAGCTGCAATCTGGGTAGGAAACTAAGTCAATATAGTTGATATTAGCTTAAGGTTTCTAAGGACCCCTTCTTGTGATTTTGATTATTATGATTCTATCTGTATTCCATATTTAGGTTGCCCTGAAATGTCTATCTACGTTTTTATCCTTTTTGATATCTAAGCTTAGCCTAAGTATGCCTATAAAACTTCAGTCCATGGCATTGGTTCTAGAACTAGCACAGTATCTGCAGCTCAGAGTCATTCTAATAAAAAGGACTTATGTAAAAATCCAATCCAGAACCCAGAGACATATTAAACTTTTAACTATCTGGGTGAAATATTTAGATTTAAAACAAACACAAAACCAAAAAACAATCAAAACAAACAAACAAAAAAACCCACTCCAGAGATCAAATACCTCAATCATTTAAAAAAATTATATTTATGTGAAATCAAATACATTAAAATATAAAGCTTTAAATGAAATGCCAAATTTTATAATACTATATATATACTATATATGTATTATATATATATAGTATATATATAGTATTATAATATATAATAATATAG
>NDXB01016250.1:0-11924 GCA_002631895.1 Agapornis roseicollis
TCATGAAGTTTAACCATGCCAAGTACAAGCTCCTACAGCTGGGTCAGAGCAATCCCAGGCACAACTACAGGCTGGGCAGAGAAGAGATTGAGAGCAGCCCTGCGGAGAAGGACTTGGTGGTAGTGGTCGATGAGAAAATGAACATGAGTTGACAGTGTGTGTTCGCAGCCCAGAAAGCCAACCGTATCCTGGGCTGCATCAAAAGGAGGGTGACCAGCAGGTTGAGGGAGGTGATCCTGACCTTCCACTCTGCTCTCAGGAGACCTCACCTGGAGGATTGTGTGAAGTTCTGGTGTCCTCAACATAAAAGGACATGGAGCTGTTGGAACAAGTCTAGAGGAGGGCCACAAGGATGATCAGGGGACTGGAGCATCTCCCATATGAAGACAGGCTGAGAAAGTTGGGGCTGTTTAGCCTGGAGAAGAGAAGGCTGCTTGGAGACCTCCTAGCAGCCTTCCAGTATCTGAATGGGGCCCATAGGGATGTTGGGGAGGGACTCTTCATTAGGGACTGTAGTGACAGGACAAGTGGTAATGGGTTCAAACTTAAACTGGGGAAGTTTAGATTGGATATAAGGAAGAAATTCTTTCCTGTTAGGGTGGTGAGGCACTGGAATGGGTTGCCCAGGGAAGCTGTGAGTGCTCCATCCCTGGCAGTGTTCAAGGCCAGGTTGGATGAAGCCTTGTGTGGCACGGTTTAGTGTGAGGTGTCCCTGGTTATGGCAGGGGGGTTGGAACTAGATGATCTTAAGGTCCTTTCCAACCCTAACTATTTTACAATTCTATGATTGNTTCAAGGCCAGATGAAGCCTTGTGTGGCACGGTTTAGTGTGAGGTGTCCCTGGTTATGGCAGGGGGGTTGGAACTAGATGATCTTAAGGTCCTTTCCAACCCTAACTATTTTACAATTCTATGATTGTAGAGAAAAGGCAGGTTTAGGTAATAATCTATATCATGACACATGTTTTTCGAATGTGGAGGACTACTTGCCTAACTATTGAAGTTCTGAAGAGAATAATCCATCTCAGAACTGAATTTCCTTCTCAAAAGCTATTTTCACTCTTTAATGCTCTGTATCGTGTAAATTCAGTGGCAGACTTAAAAGCTAAGTTGTACTGCAGCTTTAAGCTTTGCACCAAATACTGGAAGTGTATGACTTGTTTTAAAGAAGTCCCATGACTTTCAAAAGGGCTTTTGAGTATTCAGTATTGTCAATTCAAGTCTGTGGCTGATTTTGACTCTTTCAGTCGCATTGTGTTTTTATAGCCAACAACCATCATGCTTCAGAACGTTTCCCTTGTGCTGTAATTTATCTGGGCAGTTGGTGGCCAATAGAAATTCCTGAAAGTAATTGTCTCTCTCAGTGTTCATATACGGCTGTATTTTCGCTAAAAATGATCTCCTGTTTATAATTCACCCCCTGAAAACTTGAAAACTCTTCCCTGAAGAGCAATAAGTCTTTGTAAAGTATCCTGGGAAGGGGGAGTAGGAAGGGAGTAGGAAGGGAGAAAAAGAATGAATAATCCATTTGACAAGAACATTTGAGAATAATCACAGATTTTTGTATAATAATCACATAGTTTATAATGATTATTTCCCATTCTTTTTCCCAAATGGCTTCATTGTGTCACCTAACTTCTCATTTTCTTTTACCTTACTTATTTTAATAGTCTTGCAGTAGATACCTCCACAATCTTAACTACATCAAAAGCTTGCATATAACGCTTATTTTTAATATCTCAATAGGGACCAGAACAAGACCATTCACTTAAAATGAATGTGGTACTGCCTTATCTCCTTTGAGTTTTTCCATGCTCATGTGGTCTACACATTGGACATTTTGGCAATGAACCTTGTTAAAATCACTGGATACTTCTAAATTAAAAAGCTTTTTTTATATCCTATGTTCCCTTATTTGAATTTTAACTGACTCCTTAAATGTTATGTTTCCTGTGTGCAATAATGTACCATTCCAGAATGAAAAATTAGACATACAGAAAAAACCAAAACATTTGCTAGTAGGCTACATCAACTGGTGGAATGTTGACATTCCACTAAAAAAATGGTGAAGTTATAAATATTTTTTTAGTGTGGGGTACTCTATAAGTTATTTGATCCCTTGTGATCATATGCGTATTGTAATATCAAATATAATGAAGTATTCTAAGGACTATGGGCTCAGGAGTCTGCTGTGCTTGAATGCAGCAGCAGTTTTCATGCATTAAAATGTGTACTCATATATCTGGACACATGCACTGGATCCTCAAGGATACAGGAGCAACAGGAAGGCACAAAGAGAACCTGTAAGATCACAAAGATCTATTGCACTTATATAAAAATTATGATGCGATCTGCAGTCAAAATACAATTCCAGTGAGTGAAGGCAGTACTTCTTTCTCTAAATAGACATGCACATGAGAAAAAGGGTCAAGAGGGATCTGTTTGCTTTCTATCAACTGGTACATGTAATGTTTCCCAGAATGCCATGATGTTTTACATACACATATGGCCATAGTCAGCATAAGCTTTATTCTTTGAGTCCTATTTTAAGCTCACTGCTAATTCTAAAATGTACACAGAAGAGCTGTCAGGAATTTCTAGCATCTTGAAGACAAACAACCAAAATGACTGCTCTGATTCTGCTGTGGGTGGGAATGTATTTCTCTTTTAGTGCAGTGCCTTGAAAATAATACCTTATTTTGGCAAATGGTTGTACTTGAAACAGATATTAATATCATAATGGCACATATCTGAAACAAACATACATAAACAGCTACTGTGAGAGAGCATGCATGTAGCTAGTAAAGACGTAATATTTAATTTCTGCAAGGTCTATAAGAAACAGCTAAATTTGGTATCTGTTATGGTATGTGTGTGCAAAGTTGGGCTTTGTGTACAGACACTTTATGTGTGTGTGATTATAAGCACTCCTCTGTTGGTATAGTAAGTCGCTGTGCAGGGGATTTGAGACATTCTAAGAGGATTTTTTACCAAAGCAGACTTGTTTGAAAACAAAGCAAACAAGTAGAAAGTAATTGAGATTGTAAAAGCCTAAGTTGAAAAATAAGAACTTAACCTGTGTATGTTTTTGTTGGTACTAAAGAAACATTTAAACATGTCATACTACATTGCCCTGATGACACAATTTTTTCCCATAAGATCTACAAATCTAGATGCGATCATTTGTGGTGGATCATACTGGGTTGAGCAGTGATGGCCCTTTAGTTGCTTGACATAAGTTAGGCTTTGCTTGACATAAGTAGGCTTTTATGCTTGACATAAGTTAGGCCCTTTGCAAAAGCAGGCTTTGGGAAAGCACCTTTGAGCCAGTTTAAGATAGATAAGGAGGTTAAAAGTGGAAGTCACGTCGGCAGATGGTATAACACACACTGAAAATGCTAGATGGGCAAGATGATGTAGTTGGGTGGAAAAGTACCAGCTAGAATTAGCAATATTTTTGAGACCAACCAATCAGGGTTTGGACAAGGTGCTGATAAAGTAAGAATAAGTGCTGATAATGTAAGAATAAGTGCTTGGTAACCCTATAAAAGCAATCGGTGTTTGGAATAAAGATGGCTTTTGCTTGATCATATTGATCCTCTAACCGTTGTCTGTGACTCCTGCGTCAACAATCATTCTCTGCCAAAAGCTTTCCCTTTCTTGCCAAGAACATTGGGCCATTCACAACATACTAGATAAACCCAGCCACAGGTCAATACTATATTCTCTGACTAAACATCAAAGAAGATAAGCTTATCACATCAGTATAAACCTACTGCATTTTCTCAATGAAACAGATGGTTTTGAATGATAAATTCTGTGTTTTATTTTACAAAAATTTCAATCCATCTCTGTTTTAACTGACAGATCCTCACAAATTCATTACTTTCATCAAGGTGTTGTACACTTAATGCTACTTTGCAATGCTGTTTGGTATTTAATTACAGTTAATGTTGCCAAACAGCCAGGCGTGGTGAAGTATTAAGCATAGAACTGACAAATTAGGCAAGTAACTATTATTATGATCATCCTCAACACCCAAAATGATGTAGTCTAATACACCGTGGACAAGGTAATCTTTTCACATAGCAATTGCAATGGCTTTACCTAAGTCCATCTTTCAAGAAAACAGAACTCCAGACAATGTGGAAAGCAAACATTACACTTCAAGCTGGAGATCTTGAAAGAGTTTTTTATAGAGAGATATTTTATACAGAGAAATAAGGGCCAGAGACCATTTGCTTTTGGTTTTCTGGAAAGCTCAGCATTGCAAAACCTGCAAAACCAAGCTGGTGCTTGGAGGCTACAAAACAAAACATTGGTCAGGAAAGCCTGCCCTTTTCCCCCTTTCCACCTTCATGCTGTGATTGAGCAAATAGAGCTCTCTGGAGTTAATCACAAAATTGGAACAAGGAATGCATGTTTTTTGACATCAGTGTAAAAAGTGAACAGTAGTAGGAAGCAACTATTGATTTTTATGATACAGAAAATGAAATCTGATGCAAGAATATGATGATAGATATATTTGAAGACAGACATTTTGAAGCATCCTGAAAAGGTGTACGCTCATTTTATGGACTGTCAGAATTGATTTCAGTTATGAAATAGACCTTGTCAAAGGTATATTTCCTTGCATCGAACTGGCAATGAAACCAGTAGTGCTGATTCTGAGCTCCTGTGCTGTGTGCCAGTGATTACCTGTCATTGCCTCCCACATGATGTTCCTTTCTCCTAATTTTGCATTCAGTGACTCAATAAGTCATCTTCAAAATCAAGAAGAGTCTTGTTTAACCAATAAATTCTTATTCCACCACTGTTACAGGTAGTGAAACCTGAGCTCTACCAAACATAATGTAAAAAAACTCACTGAGCTTGAGGTGTCAAGATTTCACAGTTTTCAATTTTGTCAAATTTACAATGTATTTCCAAAGCCATATTGTTGCACTAGGTAGTACTGAGAGAGAGTCAAGCTTAATTCTACTTATGGGCAATGCTGGAGAAAAAAAAAACCCAACACCTAAATGTGTTAGAGTGGCCCTGAGCATTAGTAAACTGTCTCCTACAAGGATTTTTTAAAACTTAGTGTTGATACTAGGCTAAAATGATCATGTGGCTGCTTGGGAGTTCAACTGTGGGCAAAATAATTTCTTCTGTGTAAGTACACCTCCCCTTTAAAAGAATCTGACCTGTGGAAGGGGTGTTGGGTTGTGTATGAAGAGAGGTATGGATAACTGCAGGTTTTTAACATGTTAATGAAACTTGCTTTTGGGGAGCTTGATCAAAACAATCAGTGGAGAGCAATATCTCATCTGAATTTTGCTGCTGTGAAACCAGAATATCAATAGTTACTATATGTCTGAGCCTTTGTGCTATTATTTTTAAACCCTTAAAAATAGGAACAACTTTCCATTACAGTTTTGAAGTTAGCTTATCATAGATATAGGTAACTCATTTCAGCACTTTGCAAGGACACAGAATATATGAATACAAAACTGTGTTTCTAAAATTTTGCATAAAGTTGTGGATGAAGGAATTTTCAGAGCTGTGAATGGAAAGTTCCTGAGAGTGAATCCAATTAAATTCTATGCTAAGAGCAAGAAAACTGATTTGCATGCAGTTTAAAGCCAAAACCGAGCCTTCTCTGAACATTTACTGACAGCAATGAACGTTGATTGTTTCAGGAGACGAGTTTTCCAAGTTGTGTTAGAGGGCTTTCTATAAGTTGCAACAAATGAAAAAGGAAAATAATTATAATAGTTTAGGAAGGGAAGATTCATGGACTCATATCGGACGTCTTTCCTGACACCATAAATTCTTAAGCAACAACAACAACAAAAGGCATCAAAAACCCCATTCCTCATCATAATTCAATAAAAAAGTGTGTTTCCATAATATTTTTATTATTTTGATAACAGCAGCTTGACATTTTTGCATTGGCTCACTTAAGTTTTTCCTATCTGTTGCCTGCCAGAAGAGTAAAAGTTCCTTAATTTTCAGCCATCTACTGGAAAGTGTTTCTGTCTGATTATTAATGAATATGCACACAGGATCTTTTAATGTTTTTAATTCTGTATTTTGCTAGACAAAGCAGGATAATAGTACAGATGGTGTGCAGAAATGGTAGGTTAGGACAATAACAATAACAAAAGGTTATTCTCCGTTTTGTTAAGGTGAAGTTGTTGGTTGTGCAATGAACTAGAGTGACAGCCATGATACATTTTAACAGTATCTGCTAGATTCATCACAGGCAACAATCCGTGCAAATTCTCACAAATAAAAGCCTGCTGCTGATCTGCTGGAGATGGCAAATCTCTTCAGTAGGTCCCTGCATGACTCCCCAGTAGTATTCTGTCCTTTGCATCTTGGCATGGCATTTCTTATCATATGGTAATTGTGATTATTTACATGTAATGACATGACAAGTTTATTTTAGTCACTTAGGTATATTTTTCTTATGACTGGAAAATGGCCTTCAGCTTGATGTGTCTGACTCATGTTTATCTTAAATCTCATATGCCTGCTATTTTCACATACTCCAAATACTTCAGTAAAGAAACAAAAAAAACTGGATATATTTCATAGTGATTGCCATCTGTTTAAATCAGGTTTTGTTTAATTCTCATTAACTCTAGGTTTATTTCTTTTATATGTCCAACTTAAAGGTGGGGCAACTTTCTCCTGTTAAAGAATACTATAACCCACCAAATAATAGTAAAAAAGGTTAATTTTAATCCAAACTATTTTTATTGTGTGGTAGTATGTATGTTTGTACCAGTACAAGAGAAGGATGGGACTGCTTTTTCCACTCCTGATGTTGGCTTAAATTGATCAAATAATTGCTGTAGGCACTGGCGAGTTCACACAAAAGAAAAACATTGCAATGTTGAGCTGTGGGGAAAAGAGCTCAAGGGAAGCAAGGGTGGGTCAGAAATTTCCATACGTTGAAGCCAATACATCATCAAACATAAAGCAGATATAAAGTAAGCTTCATTAAGCCTGGTTCTTCAGAATAACTTGTCAGAGATAAGGGGTCTTTTAGGTTTAGTTGAAGGCTCCATGGTAGTTCTTGCATTATATAATTGGTTTGTCTAGTCCAACTAACAAAGACTCCTTTTTGTATATAACTTATACCTCAGATATGTCATGGTGATGGTACTTTTATCCAACCAGTGACTTCAGTATGTTTTCAAAAATAAACCAAGGAACCAAGATGTTGTGTTTGTGGTGCCTGGTTTGCCTTGGGGTTTTTGTTCCTTGGGTTTTGGGTTTGTTTTTTTTTTTTTTTTGTGGGTGTGTGTTTGGTGTTTAGCACTGTAAAATTTAATCAACTGAAAAGCCAATTTTTGATGACTTGGATGTGAAAATCAGTTAATTCAAAACACCANGGTTTGTTTTTTTTGTGTGAGTGTGTGTTTGGTGTTTAGCACTGTAAAATTTAATCAACTGAAAAGCCAATTTTTGATGACTTGGATGTGAAAATCAGTTAATTCAAAACACCAAAGCTAAACTTGGAAGCTTACATAGCAGACTGTGATCATCCTGTCTCAAATAAATGGAAAAAGAAAGGTGGTCATTGTTTTGCAGATTGTTTTCAGGGGAGTGGTAGGCCTGTGAGGCTCGGACTTATCCAGAGGTGACTGGGGTCAAAGTTCTTTCTTGCAAACCACGACAGTTTTGGGAAGGGAGCCTGTAAAATTAATAATCAGAATATGGCCCTTATCTCAAATCTGTGTGTAATGGATGGGAAGATTCCCTGTCATGACTGAGAGACATAACAAAAGAAATGGTAAATGCACCATTCTTGGCAGAGTTCAAGGCCAGGTTGGATGGAGTCTTGAGTGACATGGTTTAATGTGTGGTGTCCCTGCCCATGACAGGGGGACTGGAACTAGATGATCTTAAGGTCCTTTTCAACCCTGACTATTCTATGATTCTATGTTTTTTGACACAGTGTTTTTGGTGCACTATATATGTTTATGTTCATCATAACTATTTGTTGGAAGAAGGCAGGAAAGCATAGGTGTGCAGCTGCTCTATGAACTCCATACTTGGCCACAACAGGGTGCCTGGCCAACACTTGGAATGGACAACAGAGAGATCATGAGAATCTGCACTGCTGGTTGTTTTTCTAAGGGTATAAAAGCAGGACCATCTTGTGGCCGAATCTGAAGCCTCATCTATGGGTGAATCCACCGTTTAGGAATTTTCCCAGTTACCTGCGATTCCTGGCATCAGTTGTAAAGGGGCTTCTGAGCTTAAATTGTGGGCCTGGATGATAATTCGGTGGTGACAGGTGATGTATTTCTTCTTGATCTCTGTTATCTCTATGCAGTGATGATTTCGTGCATTGCTAATTTTCCTCTGTAATTTACTTATACATATATATATGATTTGCTTTATTGTACTTATTTACTAGATATAGAGAGATATATACCTGATTTGCATTAGTATGCTTGCTTGCTTTATTGTGCTTATTCACTTTATTGTGCTTGTTTAATAAACTGTGCATGTTATACAGTTAGTGTATGGTCATTTTGTTGCATACCCTGCCTGTCAGCAGGACTCTGTGAGACTTGCAATATCTTCTTCAGAAATGGGAAAAATAATAATGTTATGCTAAGTCTTAGAGGCTGGACAAAACCCATGCACTATATGCAAAGACATTAGTTGTGCATGCCTGTGTAGTCACACACAAACTATTCTGTGCACTGGCTGTACAAGGTACAACACTACATTTATCTTTATGTCACTGCAACCTGCCCAGCCACCAGCTCAGTGACTTTTGAGTGGATTCAGACAAATGTCTCCAAGTGACAATGGCTGCAGTACTGTGGACATGTTCTTCTGCCAGATACTCTACAGGGACAAGAAACTTTGGTAGAAGGTATAAATATCTTTAACTGAGATATCTGTTTGTTTGGTAAACATAAATTGCAGCCTCAATACAATGAACTTGTAAGTTAGTTCAAAATGCTTTTAAGTGAAAAAGTTTTAAGTTAAAGTTCAAAACTTTTACGTGTTTGTTCTGTCTGATTAGGAAAATTTCTATTCTAGACGTGCTGCAAGGTGAAAGAAGTTGAAACTGACCATATTTTCTTACCTCAGTTGTTAATTTAATGATTGATTTGGGGCTAATCAAGGTTACATAGAAAATGCACAGATACACTCTTAAAATCCAATCCAGTTGACTTTGATGTGTGAAAGATTAATTGGCATTTCAATCTGATTGGATAAACAGATCTAGTACATCTCTGGTACTGAAAGAGACGTACCTGCTTCTCATCCCCTTTTTCTCACCATGCAGCCTAGCCTCTTCCTAACTCATGTGAGCCAGTTCAGTTCACTGAACCAGAGAAAGAGCAATTAGTCCAACATACAAGAATAAGGTACGTAGCATGAATTTAGTATTTGGATTCTAATATGAAGAACAAGATGGTGATTTGATGTAAGCATTTCTGGCTCTCTTTTTCCATTCCCCACAGGCTTTATTCTGCCTTTTCAGGACCCTAACTGTGTGGTAAGAGACACACAGGGTTTTTTGTATTTGAGTTTTGTATTTGAGTTTGCTTGAGTAAAATTTATATTACATATGCAGCAGGAGGTTGATTCTCTTGACTGGCGTATACCTCTATATCTATTTTTGATGCACTGCCGGGTATTTTGCGAGCCTGATGAATCTGCATAAGGAAAAACTTTAATTTTTTTCTTTTACCAAATCTGTTTCTTTTGCATGGGCTGCACTGTTTATGTCAATGGTTTACCATATGATTTGATGCCAACTTGAGCACATCATGTGTTTTCAGGTGGAATGCTTTTCCTCGTATCAGAGATGTACTCTTCTCCCAGCACAATATCTAGCTGTACTAGCATGGGCCATTTTCTGCAAAAGGACAAGAAAGGTCATAACAGAATGTTCTGGGTTGAGAGAAACACAACACAATAAAGAATCTTAACTAGTTTATTAATACAGGGAAAATATAGAGGTAACAAAAGATACAATAAAGGATATTTCTGATGTCTGGTTATCTTACCAACCCCAAGGACCATGTAATGACCATGTAATGATCAGGAAACCAGCTCCAACAAACACCATTGCAGTGCAAAGTGGCAGAACCAACATCAGCAGGTGTTCCTGCAGAGGCAACGTTGACCTGGGTGGTATGAGGGTCTGCCTCCCCACATTGCATGAGGCTTGGGCTTTTATACTAGTGAAAATGCACACTCGTTCTGATGTAGGGGGGCAGCCTGCATCAGAAGAAGTGGTCAGCAACATCTAGAAAGGTCTCCAAGGGTTGGGACTTCTCTGGACAGGAGCCAAAGAGGGCTTTTTGGGGAGGAGCTACCACACACAGACAGTACTTTTCTATTTTTGTGTGTTGCACCATGGACCATTATGTAGTGTCACTGCCACACAGAAGAAAGAACTGTTTCTCTTTTATGGTTGGATTTGATGATCTTAAATGTATCTTTCAGCCTAAATGATTCTATTCTTGACTAAAGGAGTAAGGTTTCCTTCAGTTATCCCCTTTTCTCCTGTCTTCTATCTTCCTGTCTCCTGTATCCTGTTTTCATGAGAATTATCTTGGAGACGGAGAGAATGGAATATAGACCCTGCACTGGTAACCTCAGCCCTGTAAACCCCTATCAGCTATTCCCTCCTCTACTTTCCTCTAGTAAAAAACCATTGTGTTCTTTTTAACATGTGAATGTCTTTAATTTTCCTTCTTTGTATTGAAGACATACTTTCAAGAGCTTCCTGTAATTCTGAGGTTTGGAAACCTTTTAAAAATGAAAGGTGATATTCTTAAGCAAGCATATGTCTTCACAAAGGGAACAGGAGAAATCTCTCCACTCCTCCAGCCACATACACCCCTTTAATGCTGTTAAGTTTATGATAAGCAGTGATATTAAGTACAGCTTAAAATCACATCACAATTTGGTGCCATAGACTTGAAATTAGGGTTTGGGAAATCTTCCCTTTCTCTGTTCTTTTACCCTTTCTGACTGTAAGTTGTATTTGAATATTTTTGAAAAGCGTAGATCACTTCCTGTGATTAGATGCTACCTCTTCTCTTTGGGCCTCTTCAAGAGTTTCACAAAGTGATTTCACACAAATCAATAAACAATTGACAGGGATAACACAACAGTGCCTTTAGAGAAATATATCCACATAAAATCCTTGCTACCCTTGCACAAAATCCTGTCATTATTTCCATTACAATTTGTTTGCTATTAGAATCTTAGGGCTAAGGAAGCAATAATTTAGTTTTGACTCTTGTAATTATTGGTAAATAAAAAAAAAGTTGGTAAAAAAAAAGTTGGTAAATAAATACAGAATCTTGATATATAGCAACATTTTTTAGAATTGAAGTTAGCAAAACTTAGTCTTTATTTTTTCGGATTCCTGGAGTTGGCAAGGAGACAAGTTTTTCTCCATCCCTGCATTGAAACAAGGAAATTTTTTAAAACAGTTCTGCTGTAGAAATATGTAATTATGTGTGGGTAGATTTGGCGTGGATCTCTTCCCCTTTAGGGATTTGAAGAAAACAAGCCATTTCAAACACCCTTAATAACATACAGGTAAATAATGAGTTCAGCCCAAATAACTGCTAAATATGAGAAAACCAGCATATTTCTACTCCTACTGTTGCCTAGAAAAAGATCAGTGACTACCCATATCCTGCCAGTGATATTTTATACAGACCTCTCTACTGTTTTCAAGTGGGAGATCATTGCCTAGGCTGATGGCAGGATGTGGACCTTATAAAGTATTTCCTGCTGAAAAGAACACTTTGGGTTATTGGATAGGCTAAAATGTCACATAATGAGCTGAACTATGAAAGATGGACTCCTACACACCAGGAGTAAGTGTAAACTGATGTAAGAGGATCTGATCTTGCAAAAAAAAAAAAAAAAAAAAAGGAA
>NDXB01016250.1:29986-42933 GCA_002631895.1 Agapornis roseicollis
TTTTTTTTTTTTTTTTTTTTTTTTTGTAGCAAGAAAATACTTAAGTTAGAGACTCTTTTGCACCATTTAAGTTGATCAGACCTTTTCTTATTTGATTTTATATGCAGATGTGATGATGGTGAGAATGCTGTAATAACTCAAGACAGGTTTTAAATTATAGTGGTCTCTGTAAATAACATATTAATGCAAAATTTGCATCTCTAGCTTCAAAAAGGCAAGAAAGGAATTGTGACTTTTGGGTAAGAACTAGGAAATTAAGTTGAAATAAATCATACAGATTAAAATTTATTTGGATTTACTAAACAAGGAAATAGAATTTGGAGGGAAGAACTCCAGGTGAGAGAAAAAATTTCAGGTTACCTCCTTTTCTCACATCAAACTGACTTTAAACTCAGGAGCAAAAGGGAGATGGAGTGAATGTATTAACTTCTGGCCTTCAGCTTTTATGACAAAAGTCATTAGAGAATTCTGGAGCAGATGGACACTTTGATCCAGAATAGATGAGGTTTTTTGGTAACCTTTTTCCCAATAATTTAATTTAAAACCAAATCTGAAGAGGTTTTCTTTTTGGATTTTGAGGGTGTTTCTTAACTATATCTTTATCAAACTGCCCTTCTGAATTTCAGAAAAAGTCAGGTTTCAATGTGAATCTTATTGAAAAGTGTGTAAAATCAATCAGATATCCACTGAAACTAAAGTTTCTCAAGGGGTTCTTAATTTCACATGCTAATTCTACAAATAAATTTCTCTGTCATACAACTTCAAGATTCTTCTACATCTTGGATGTTCCCTGAAACAAAATAAAAGGCAAATATATTTTGTTGAGCAATTTTTTTCCCCATTTGTGTTTGATTAATGATGATTTTCTGTTGTGCATTACACTGAAGTGCAGGTTTGGGGTTTTTTAATCCTTCATTCTAAGTAGTGTGTTTTCCAGGGCATTGATTACATTATGCTGATAGAAACATACAAAATGCTTTCTGAGAACCATGTAAGTATTCTGTAAAAGTGCTTATGTATGCTTGGCAGAGAAGACTTACTTTTTTATGTTGATTAGTTAGAAGTCACTTTAGTATCCTGTAGTAAATCTATAATGATTTAATAATGTGAAAGAGAATGTTTATTGATACAGCAGGTCATTATTTTATTAAACTCTTACCCCAGTTTACTCACTTCATGCATCAAAGAAAAAGTATAATGGGAGGGTCAGTTTTATTTCTGGTGTTTGATTGCAGATCCCTGAAGTTTCTTTAGTCAAATTGCATCTCAGCAGATAGGACATTTCATCTCCAATATTACAAAAGTCTTTACTTTTGGTCTTAGTGTGCCTGTCTGTCTGTTCAGTGATTGGTAGGCAAAGTGAAACTACACAGCGCCTTCCATGTCCTGACTTCCTGAAAATCAATCAGGTCAATCCTCTCTGCTATGCTGGGTAAGACTTTTCTCCACTGAAGTGTAAAAAAGTATTTATTCCCATAGCAAAGGGCTTTGACTCAGACCATAGAGTGAAATGTGTTCACAACAGATGGCTACCAAGCCATGCTTTAAAGAAAGCTATTGTGGATAATATGTCATCTGAAAGATAATTTTAAAAGCATGGGTTTTGTTATTAATGTTTGGTGTGAATACTGGTGCAGCTCTTCCTTGTACCTACTCATCCAACAGTTGCCAGCTCTGCAGGGACAACAGGTGAGAAGAGTGATTTTATTCTTTTAATAAAGTCAACATTCATCTTCAGGTGCTTTAAAGGTGAACAAAATCCTAATTTTCTAATACAAAGTCTTTCTTCAAAAATAGAGATTGTCTCCTTCCACTTGGGGCAAGTTGGCTCATATTCTGGATCATGTGGATTTCACGGTGTATATAATCCACACATGTCTTCCTGCGAGCACAGGGTAGAATGATGTCTTTTAATTCGTTTGTTTGAAAACCAACCAATACTGAATCAGAGTTAGAGATCTCAGCTTTGTTTCTTGTGTAATCACTTCTTTATTAATTTTAGTGAGTAGTCAATGCTGGCTTTATGCCAAGGGAGCATTTTGAGGTCAAACCAACCAGGAGAAATATCTTTTTTTTTTTTTAACAGGATAAAATAATCTTTAAAAAATAAAAACCAAAGCTAAACACTTTTTAGGAGCAGTTTCTTTATGTCATTTATATAGACTGAAACACCCTGTTTGTATGTGGAGCCTCTTAATATAAAGTGTAAATTAGCACATAAACTCACAAGTGTATCTCATAAAACAATTACTTTGTTCCAGCACTCTTGTAATATTTGAGAGCAATTTGATGCAACACTTCCTATTACTAACCTAAAGAAAAGTTTTTCTGTCTTCCTCCAAGATGCTTAGAAAACAGTTACTTTTTGTTTTTCTCCAGTTGGCTTTGGTTAGCCAATAAGATGGTCTCCAGCCAATGCATTGTCAATAAATAGGAATAGCAATAGTAATAAGCTGCAGTGATGTTTCCTAAAATGCTACGGAAGTGCCTGGGTCTCTCTTGCTTGGATACTGCAAATCAGAACATAAGAAATATGTTTTTGTAGGTGCATTAGAAGTCTAAAGTGCTTGTCACAGCCAAATAGCATTGAGGTATTTAAAAGCGTTACAGAAGGAAATGCATAGTATACTTCTGAAAAAAATGAAAGAGGTGTACAAACCACTGGTCTCTTTTTAAATCCACATTATGTTGCAAAAGTAGCTTAATCAAAAAGGCTTAATCATAACTTCACTTTATTATGATTTGTTGCAAACTCCAGCTATTGCAGCTGGAAAGGAGTCATTACCTTGGATTTTTTCTTTTCATGTGTAATTTGTATATCATAACTAAACATAGGGAGGGAGAGCGAGAAGAACAACAACGGGAACAATAAGGATTTTGTCTGAGGCCAGGTCAACACTTGCCCTAGATAATGGTTGATGACTGAATTGCTCATAGTGGGTTACCTACCAGCACCAGGTGGTTTTCATCATAATGGTAAAGGAAAACATTTCACACAATAAGCATTGATCCCCTTGTTATGACTTGAAAGCTGCACAGCTGCTTTTTGTTCCAGGAGAATATGAGGGAAAAATCATCCTAAGAATATGGTAACCCTTTGGTGTTTTATACATACATACTTCCAGTGATATATAATAACACATTAAGCCAGGGCAGGAAGATATTTTGTACCTCTTTTAACAGAAAACTTATACCTGTGAATAAAAATTGTTTAACATAACTACATAGAATTTCATCGACCGGGTTTATTTTGGCTTCTCCACTCTCACAGATGTTCATTATTATTGAAAGAAAACACTGTAAATTCAGTAGAGAGTTTAAACAAGGAAGGAGACAAATCACAATAAAATTTGAAAGTTTTTGGTTAATGTGACCTGATGATCAGCTCTAGAAGGTGTGTTAGCTACCTGCTGTGATTTGGTTTCCTCTGGGGAAAGCAGTGACGTAAATCCACTTACCCCTAATAGGAGCTGTTGAGATTATCGAGTGATTTGGCTAATGCTCAAATGAAAGGGAACACAACAAGGTGAAAAAAAAACTTTCAAAGGATGTTTTCAGGTTTGAAGGAGATAAGATGGGTTTTGTGGCTCTTTTATCACTTTCTCATGCCAGTGTACCTTAGATGTGTCCAGAGGAATTTGGCCCTTGCAGTTGCAGTCCCTGAATTCACACGGGAATTTTAGCTAACCTTGTCAACTCTGAGAGCAGTGCCTTAGACAGTACAGAGATGCTTCTTAGGTTTTAAGAGCTCTATTAATAGATCTGTGGCATCTAGCCAAACTTTAGTACTGGAGGTGTGAGCTTTTTCACTATTCTAAGGTTTTGTTTGCACATGTTAGGACTGTGCAATGAAGCTGTAAATCTCACAAGATAACAGAGGCATAATCTCTAGCAGCACTTGACTTTGTTTCTACTTCATTGCTTTTTTATTCCACAGCATTTTCATAATCAGAACATTTTTTCCCCCAAGATTTTAATGGTGTTGTAATTTAAAAATCAAATTATAAATCAGTTGTATGTATTCCCGTAGCTTACTGTGTGTGCTGTATACTGTATGTACTAGTGATACAAGTGTACGTATCCTAGTACTGATCTGTTTTCAATTTTTCATACATCATCAGGGCATTTCCTTGGTAATTGGCATTTGCTATCTTAATGGACTTGTTACTCTTCAGAAGCAAGAGGGACTGGATTTTTCATTCAGTCTTGTAGCTGCACTGCTGAGTGGTGCATTTCTGATACAGCCAGTAGTTAATTGTTCAGGGAAAAACCTCTCTCCCAGGTAAATAGCTATAAGATTTACAAATAAGCTATAAATGCATACAACAGACATAGAAGCCCACTCACACTGTCATAAAAAAAATCACATTAGCTGTTACAGTTGAATTCTCATCTAATTTTTCCATAGCTCATGATATAATATCATCCTAGCTTACTAACAGAGCAGCATAAGATACTTTAGATGTAAACAGATCATAAGCATTTTATGCTTTCAAGGATCTTGAGAAAAAAAAAGAAAAATTAAATAATGATAGGAAGAAAAGATAGCTATTTCACAGAAAAACATGGAAATGTATTTCTATTAGTAATTATGTTTCTTTTGAAAATGTGGTTTCTTTTTACTGGAAGTGAAACAATGAAGTCTGAAATAATATCAAAGGTTTTAATAAAGGATTAGCTATAAAATAACATGTTACAGCAAATGATTTATAGAAAAAAAGGAGAATATTGAAATAATGGCTAGATCGATAGAATTTCATGGTAATAAGGAAAATTATCCTATAACTTAATCTATTCTTTTCATCATATGACATAACAGTAAGTTTTACCTATTGTTATGTTCCACAAATCTCTTTGTTAAGGTTTCATGTAATTTTTGAGCATGTTTTATTTAGAAAATAGTAATTAAAATTTTTGTTGTGGTGTTAGAAGTAATAATTCTTTGAACTTGCAAAGTTCCTGTCCAGTAAACCTTGGAAATTCTTTGGACATGTCAGTGAAGAGAAAGACAAACCAAAATATGTGAGGGCAGAGGCTATACAGCAATGGATGAAGGAAGGAATAGAATAGTGGTGCTTCTTGAGAGGAGTGGCAGAACCACATCATAAAATCAAGAACAGATAGCTTTAAGAGCAGTTCTAAAAGTAGAAACTCACACTGTGCTGACACTTGTACTCTGATATCTAGCTGAAAACTTAATTTTGCAGTCTTAATTTACCCATCTCAGGACATTTACCTTCTTTCATACCCCTTAAGGCCTCCTTCATGCACAGCTGTTTATCAGGCAACACTTCAGCAGAATGAGACTGTACTTTACCCTAGATTCAGCCTACCATAGCTGTTAGGAAAATGTTATTTTGTTAGCGGGTGGAGATGGAAAAACATGGATAGAACTGAAGTTCCTTGTTTGGTTTGTGATATCACAATAGTTTGGAAAACAATAAAATTTGTATTTATATATACAGTGTCATTAAATTTCCTCTTTCCTTCCCTTTCCCTTTCCTTTTCCATTTCCCTTTCCCTTTCTCTTTCCTTTCCCTTTCTCTTTCCTTTCCCTTTCTCTTTCCCTTTCCCTTTCCCTTTCCCTTTCCCTTTCCCTTTCCCTTTCCNTATATACAATTAAATTTCCTCTTTCCTTCCCTTTCCCTTTCCCTTTCCATTTCCCTTTCCCTTTCTCTTTCCTTTCCCTTTCTCTTTCCTTTCCCTTTCCCTTTCCTTTTCCTTTCCTTTCCTTTCCCTTCCCTTTCCTTTTCCTTTCCTTTTCCTTTCCCTTTTCTCTTTCCTCTTTCCTTTCCTCTTTCCTTATCCTTTCCTCTTTCCTCGTTCCTTTCCTCTTTCCTTATCCTTTCCTCTTTCCTTTCCTCTTTCCTTTCCTCTCTCCTTTTCCTTTCCTCTTTTCTTTCTTTCTTCTTTCCTTTCTCTTTCCTTTCCTCTTTCCTTTCCCTTTCCTTTCCTCTTTTCTTTCCTCTTTCCATTCCCTTTCCTTTCCCTTTTCTTTCCACATTTATATCAGAAGATTTTTGCTTCTGGTGACTCACAGTGGCTTCACCACAATGTTTCTAATGTAAAGAATAATATAATTTCCTTTATATGAACCAAATAAAATATAAAAGGGGGAGAGGAAGAGTTTCAGAAATATCTTTCCTATGTTGTTTCTAGATAACTTGCATGGTTTTCGGGGTTTTATTGCTTTGTAAAAAAAGAAACATAAGCAGGTGTAGTAAATTTAGGCTACTAAACTAAACCAAATGTACTAGCAGGTGGTCGGCTTTTGAAAGTTTGAGAGCTGGAAGAAGAACAAAAGGTTCAATTTTATTTTTAAAAAGTTACCTTCGATTAGACATCTAATATAGAAATGTGGAAAGCCAAAGGTCTTTTCTTTAGCGAAATTAAGAATTCACATGTTAATGTCACATCAGAAATGTGTCTTACTCATGGAGTCAGTCAGTGAGTAACCTTTTCTGGAAGTCATGGTTGCATTATTCCTTTTGTAAAGGTGAAGAAACATTCCCCCAGATTGATTCTGGTAAGATATTATATATTAATCTTGTATATCAACATAATGAAGACAAAGAAATTCACTAATATAGGCTTGGTATACATAGAAAATCTTAAGGTGTTTAGTCAAACCATATACTGTCACTATTCAGGTATATTTATGGTCTTCATCTTTAACCATCCATAAAGTACTGGGCATCTGATATGATTCTATCAAACGAGTTATTGCTTTCATATATTTTTTCCCAAATAAAAGGCCATTGTAAATGAAAGCTCCTCCTTTTATTTTTTTTTTGTTTTTAAGTAAAAAAAATTTGTTAAAATAGTGCTACAGATGTTTTGCCCTGTAAAATCAATTGATATGTTTTGACAAATGGCCCTTTCCACTGGCAGCCTCCATACAGACAAACAGACAGAGAGTGGGGCCTCTTCAGTCTTCTCAAACTTCTCAAACATCACATTAAACCAGCTGAGAATATTCTGGAAACATTTAATGAAAATATGTGGTTTTTTTTGACTAAATGAAAATGGAGCAAAACAACAGTTGTTTTCCTCAGTTCTTCTTCCATGTACTCCTCCCTGTCCCAAGCTGGAGCTTTGAATAGCTTCATACTCGGTAAACTCAGATAATGTTTATCTGCAAGAAAATTGTGTCTCTAGGCATCTTAAATTTTCACATATAATTTTTTATGTCAGAATTAGGAAATATTTTCCCCCAACTTATGTATGAGAAAGTGAAGGACACAGAGAGTGGTTTTCATAATTGTTATATTCTAACTGACGTTTTTGGAGGTTTTTTTCAGTATTTGAAAATATTCTTGCATAATTGAATAATTTCTGTGATGAAAGTGTAGGATGCTTAAGTGGGCAAATCATTGATTCTAAGTGTTTCCCTTTTCTTAAATGTTTTTCTAACCCTTACATCAGGCTGCAATTTAGCAGTGTTCTTGGATTTTTCAGTCACAGCAAGCTTGCACCGATGTTCATGCAAACAGTGTTACATTCCTTTCTGCTAGGAGTCCTATCCCAGTCTGGAAAAGAGTGACCCAATGTTGTAATGTGTACTTTATCAGTACTGGCACTGCCATGTGCATATACAGTGCTGTCCCTGGGGAGACATCAAGGCCATAAATTATACAAGACAGATATTAATGCATTATTGTGAGATTAATAAAGTCACATAGAGTAGCTGTCTCGCTGAATTTCCATGAAACATTGGTAAAAATAGGGTCAATTACAGACAAGTCTAAAGGTTCCAGGCACTGTCTGATATGTAAATGGTAAAAATTCTCCAAAAATGATACAAAATCTATAAACCTTGACATCCAAACGTAGTCCTACTGAGAGTAAGAACCCTGTGTGGTTGTGTGTCTTGAATCTGGTGTGTGTGTAAGTATCTGTGTGATTAATAACACCTGTTAAGATGTTGTGAGTCCTTCTATTTTGCTGTCAGGTACATCCATGGAGATTAATCTCACTTCCCTTTATGTTTTGACATAAATGGTGGTCTAGTAAAAACTATTGCCTTTAATGACAAGCTCTGCTATGTCTAAGTCCTTATGCCTACATGGCCACAGCTACTCTGATGCTACTCAACAAGGCTTCCACTGTACTCAAAGACCAGACTGAAAGACAAATATGTGCAAATGGTAGTTCATCCGATTGAAAGACAAATATCTGCTATGGGAGATGAGTCACCCTGTGGAGATGCTGCTCCCTTTTTCCTGCTGTATAGGAAACTGGATGACTGCCTAACATCTGGAGCTCTATCTTTAGGTGTGATAGACCACCCCCAAGGGAGACCAGCAAAAAAAGGCCAAACAAGAGTCAGTTCAAATCAATGAGATGACTGAGCATCCAGAGCAAGCAGCTAATGCCAGAAAAAGCTGGAATTTCATATTGTGTGCCACAGCTCTCCAAGCAATCTCTGTAATAATAGCCACTGACCTGTACTACTTGCTAGACCTACTGGGTCTGCCTGGCTTTTCTTATCAACTAAAGTACAAAATGTTTTGCTGACAAAAAGGCTTGAGGTCACCAAGCTGTCTTACTTTTAAAATGTCTTTCTTTTCTCTCCACTGAGGTTTATTAATTATAAATACATTTTTAAAAGACACATTGAAAACTGCTTTCCTAGTTTGCTTCTCTTAAAAAAAGTTTTAGAAAAGTTGCAACAAGGGATTGTGTGACTTATGGTCACAGTTACATGGATATAGTTCATCTGAAGTTAGGGAAGACATACATGCAGTTATGGCTTTCTCTACTGAATGCTACATTTATTGTTAGTGATGTATTTTTTGTGTATGAAACAGTTATGCAATGGCACATATTTCTTCTTGCTTTGTCTGTTAATCCAGGGAAACTGAAAGTGGTGAAAGAAATGCAAAAATCAGATATATTGCATTCACCATTGAGATTGAATCCTAAAAGTGGAAAGATTCATTTTTCCATATGTCAAGCTACGGTCACTGGCAGTAATTGATTTATTCCTTTGCAGAAAGCAATCGGTTAGGGCATAGAAGTATATGTCAAACCTGCAAAGCAAGATGTTCTACTAGGTGCTCATTGTCCTGACTGTTGTGTAGATATATTTGAGACTGCACATCAGTGGAGTGCCCTTTTTTTTTTTTTTTTTTTTTTTTTTTTTTTTTTTTTTTTTTTTTTTTTTTTTTTTTTGTTTTGTTTTATTTTTTTTTTTTTTTTTGTTTTGTTTTATTTTTTTTTTTTTTTTTGTTTTGTTTTATTTTTTTTTTTTTTTTTGTTTTGTTTTATTTTGTTTTGTTTTGTTGTTTTGTTTTGTTTTGTTTTGTTTGCAATCTGTTTATGGAGATGGATGTATTTTTATGGCAGTGGTAGAGACTAAATCTTTGATAGGTTTGTGGCTTTCTACAATTCTGAAGGTATATTCTCGAAATTCAACCTGCCTTTGTACTCACTGATGAAAAAGATTTGGCAGCTTAAGGAAGCATAAAATTCTGGGTGACCAGAACAAGCTGAAGTAGTTAATACCGTATTGCACAGAATGTTATCCCTAGTCATTCTTGTTCCACTTCAGATGTTAGCAGATCAGAGAAGCATAGTAAATTAACCCTGTTTATTAGAATAATGAGTTGATGTTCTCTGCTATTCAGTTGTTGTTTTTTGTTAATATCATCCAAATTCTTATGGGCTTCTTTTGGTGTTATTTGCACTGAAGTTGCACCAGGTGATGTCTCTAGACCTCTTGCAAGAAAAAAACACTTATTGCATTTATTAATTGCTTACATATGATATAGAAATTCATATACCACAGTAAAAAATATTGAAGGATGGCAGTGGAACAGGCTGGCTCTTGCTGCTGCTGCTGGTGCTGAAGTGGATAGACTATAAGGGTTGCCAGCTTCTCAGTTAGGTTTGTTGTAATTGTATATGCTTCTTGACAATCTGCATTAGTATCATCTGCAGGTTGCAACCACATGCCAGAGGGTTCAAACAAAGAAGATACTCTCCTTTTCTCCACGTTCACTGTTTCCTTTGAAGACTTTGAGTGTTCCTCTTTCCCCATTTCATGTTCCATCCTACCTCTTTCTTCCTTCTCTCTTCTGCCTTAGATTTCTCCTTCCTTTGTAACCAGGACCCATTATCTCCTCCTGCCAGATGTTCTCCATCATGCACTCATTATGTATATTCCTTCTTGCCTTACTGCCATTGCCACCTCTCAGACAGGCACTACTACCACCGCTATAGAAGACAAGTCTGTTGTGTTATTATTTGTCCAGACAGAAGATAATTGATGTCACCTGTGTTTTTTTGAGCAAGACACTTGAAAAAAATGGTAAAATAATGTGAGTATGGATGTTGGGATGTCTGATAGTAATGGGTATACAAGAAACTGAACATCTTACATAGCCTTTAGGAAGGGAGGATTGCTAATGTTAGTATCCTGATAGTGTGGCAAAATATCATTCTCCAGAATCCTTCCTTCAGCAGTGATCATCAATGCCATCCATCTCAGAGGAGCACAGAAGAAATATCAGGCCAATGCTGGGTTGCACTATTTCTGCCCGTTTTGCAGAGTTTTTGCCCTGGGAGCTGGAGGTGGAGCCAGGGCTTTGGAAGGTCCCTTGAGTCTACGTCTGCACCCAGTACTCTTCAGCAGTGGCAGCAGGGACAGGAGCCAGCCTGTTTCTTCAGGGCATCTTCCTGTAAAGCAGCTTTAAATCCTATTTTGCCCAGCTTAGTAATAGCCTGTTGAACAGAGTTTCTATGTCCCATCATGAGTCAGAGAGTGATTTGTATTCTGTAATACAATAAATTATTTAACATTTATAATGTATAGTATATAATATATATTTTGCAATATTTCATTCTAAATCAGTATCATGTTTTACACCCAACAACCTCTTAGTTTCTATTTTATTGTGTTGCATTTAGTTTCACAGATTATCTATGGAAAAATATTTTATCAGCTTTTAATTTGCTACTTTTTAATATTTCTAAATATGTTTCCTGCTGTTGCACTCTGAGGAGTATATGAGCAAAAGAGATTGTACAAGGAAATAAGAAGCAGGTGTATAGGAGAGAATTATGGCACTGGACAGGAATATGAGCTATCAGAACTATTTTTTTTTTCTCATTTATTGAATTTGGCACAGCTACAGGTTGGGCAGAGAAGAGACTGAGAGCAGCCCTAAGGAGAAGGACTTGGTGGTGGTGGTCGATGAGAAAATGAACACGAGCCAACTGCAGTGTGCGCTTGCAGGCCAGAAAGCCAACTGTACCCTGGGCTGCATCTAAAGGAGCGTGACCAGCAGGTCGACAGAGGTGATCCTGCCCCTCTACTCTGCTCTCGGGAGACCTCACCTGGAGTACTGTGTGCAGTTCTGGTGTCCTCAACATCAAAAGGACATGGAACTGTTGAAACAAGTCCAGAGGAGGGCCACGAGGATGATCAGGGGACTGGAGCATCTCCCATATGAAGACAGGCTGAGAAAGTTGGGGCTGTTCAGCCTGGAGAAGAGAAGGCTGCATGGAGACCTCCTAGCAGCCTTCCAGTATCTGAAGGGGGCCTATAGGGATGCTGGGGAGGGACTCTTCGTTAGGGACTATAGTGACAGGACAAGTGGTAACGGGTTCAAACTTAAACAGGGGAGGTTTAGATTGGATGTAAGGAAGAAATTATTTCCTGTTAGGGTGGTGAGGCACTGGAATGGGTTGCCCAGGGAGGTTGTGAGTGCTCCATTCCTGGCAGTGTTCAAGGCCAGGTTGGATGAGGCCTTGGGTGACATGGTTTAGTGTGAGGTGTCCCTACTTATGGTAGGGGGGTTGGAACTAGATGATCTTAAGGTCCTTTCCAACCCTAACTAATCTATGATTCTATGATTCTAAATATTACTCTGGTCAGGGCATATTTGAAACATACTGCATCAAAACCGCCAGAAAAAAATGTACTATTGTAAAATATGCACTGATTCGTGTTGTTCATACCTTTTCTTCTTTTATTTTTTTTTATTTGTACTGTTGTAACAATTTTAAACTGTGCCCAGAGATTTTCCTCATTTAGGCAGAGAGGTAGCATATACTGGAATATGTGTCTAATGTGTGGCTCTTATTATGGTGTCTGCACACTATTAAAATATTTTAAAATACCTCCATATTTTATTTTAAAAAATAATATCCTGATGGAATCAGGCTCCATGCAAGTGTTTAAATGTTGCTAGCATTTTTACAGATATAAGTTTTTTAAACCAGGGTCAGCCTCTGACTTCTGTGTGGCTTGCAAGCAGTTGAGGCATGGATATTGTAGCAGGTCTTTGTAATTACTACACTCGTGCAAAGCTGTACCGGTGCATGTGGCACTAGTGTTAAACAGTCTGGATTCCTGGCTGTGGAAGATAATGAATTAGCAGGCATGACTGAAGGTGACAGTGACAAATGACCTTAGATCTCTGCTGCATAGCCAGCATAGCCAAGTATTTCTCAGTGCAGTGATAAAACTAGTAAGGTTTCCTCCAGGGGACCATATTCACAGCAATTTATCCTTGGTTCATTAAAGGAGTGAGTTTTCTGGCTCTCAGACATGGGCAGATATAAGCCTCTCACCCAGGGAAAAGTTAATTGCTTTTGCTTAGAGGAATACCCATTTCTTGTAGATCCTCCCACCACTTGGAGGATGCTTCTGGGGTCCTGCCTGGCTTGCATGTGTTTCATTCTTTTAATCTTGGGCTGTGATGATGCTCAGCATCATCTGAGTCAGCAAATGTTTCACCAGTAATTTTGAGAAGCAGGAGTTACTGAAAATTGCATGACAAGGGACAGGTCAGTGCTTTGTGATCAGTGTTTGGCAGTGATAAGCAACACACAGGTGCTAGTCCAAGGTGGTGGTGGTGAAACCATTTTTAGGATATAATTTTCTATACCAAAAGCATTATAAGGCACTGCAAAAAAAAAAAAAAAAAAAAAAAAAAAAA
>NDXB01016250.1:43093-61614 GCA_002631895.1 Agapornis roseicollis
AAAAAAAAAAAAACAGTTTTAAAGTGTGGGAACTACTTTTAACATTAAATTTGCCTCTACTATGGTTTAATAGTATTGGCTTCTCTGCCTTTTTGGAAGCAGATCCTGTTTGAAATAAATCTCTTTGGCTTGTCAGAGCGAAATATTTGAGAAAATATTGTGATAACTGGAAATTTAATTGCTTTCATTTTGTACCTTTCTACAGATTTTTTTTCAGTGCTGGATATACTTGGCTGTGATAGGGACTGAAGAATGAATGACAACTTTGTTTCCATACTGCTGGAAGGACTTAGATGTTCAAAGTTCATTAAAATCTTTTCCTATCTTATTGATACACCATATGCAAGTAGGTTGTCATCTTAGGCTCTTGAAAACTCTTTCTTTCTGTTCTGCCATTCCTATATTACCGAATATGTCCTGTTAGATTGGTACCAGGTGTCTTTGGGGTGAAAGCTCTCATGTCAGAGATAGAGTCTAGATAAGACTGTGAAGGATAAACTTTAAGCAGTTGTCCAACACAACTTGCACTTGGCTCTGCCTGGCAAGGCTCAGCTGCAGAGAAGTTATGCTATCTTTTTGCTGCTGTTGCAAAGACTTTTTATTCTTGGCTATTTTGTATTTAGATAAACTGCCAAAGCTTAGACAATGGTAATTATCATAGAGATGGGTTATCACAAGTCATCTTGAAAGGCTTGAATGTCTGAATCTGCGTCTTTGATGTTTCACGCCCCCTGAATTCATGGGGGTAACTGTAAAAATTGATCCCACAGAGCCTGTGGTCCCTTCTGCGTATTGGTGTATTGGACAAGCAGAATCCCTCTGCTTTCCACAAAGCTTTCAAGCATGGACATTGCATCCCACCTGCCTCAATGTGCTAGATAATAGCCAGGCTTACTGAGGAGAGGAAAGTAAGGTATAAAAAAAGTAATTGATTTTTGACCAAGGGTAGTTAAATTCACAACTGGCAGTTACCATCATATCTCATTGTTAATATGAGTGATACTTAATTGTCTTTGAAACACTTTATAGCATTGTCCCATGATAAACGCTTGCATGGATGTGACTGGCATACTGTTTATTTTGTGAGGATGATAAGCAACTGATGGGAAATAGGGTATCTCCATCCTGTCTTTTGAACATCTCCTTGGAGGCATGGTGTTCCTGCAAGGAGCAATGGAGGGAGAGTGCAGCTTCTACATCTTAATGAACTGAAGAAAGCAGTGCTACTGCTGGCAGCCAAAGGGCAGGCAGCTATTTGGAAACAGGGCTACAGTAGTTTGTTCCGCTCATTGTGCCCAGTTTTTTCCAGTCAGTTGGTTATCCATTAGCTTAGGAAGTACAAAAATCACCTGGAGGTATCCCAGCCTTTTTAGTGCACATTTAGAAGATGCATCTCCCTGTTGCTCTTGTGATTCTCTCTCCTTCCATTTGTCATCTTCCTCATAAGAGATTATTTGCTAGCCACTTTGCCAGCTCCAGGATTTATAGCAACTGAAGAGGGTGTTTTAGGCAGGGAGAGGCACTGCACTGACCACAAAATCCCAGAAATCTCCAAGAAGTAAATGTATTAAAGGTAATGATGTATCAATGCAATAAACTGTAGATGCAATAAAAATGTTGTGCAGATGTTATTGTGCTGAAGCAAAGTGCTTAACATTAAAATGAAGAAAACCCTAAATAGCTACTGGAACTTCACAGGTCCTAAATATGCTGCTGCAGACACCTGTATGGTCCAGTGGCACCTCGTACATCACATTAATTGCATTGCTTGCCAGATAAACCAAACCTTTCAGAGAGCTTTTGTCTCACTTTTGAGACTTTAATGCCAGACTTCAAAACTGGGAGGTAGGAGAACAGGGGAGAAGGGAAGCTGAAACCACTCTGTATTAGTTTATTTGATTTATAGTAGTTTGAATTTCTTTTTCTAGTAATTCCTTTGAATTTAATGGAAGAAAGAAAACCGTCCAGTTCTCTGAGATTACAATCTATGGACTTTATTTCAGAAAGCACCTATATGTGTTTCCAAGTCTTCTTTCTTTTTTTAATAAATGAGACTTAAGCTGATGTTTAAGCAGGTTTTTTGTGCTGACTAGATTAAGAACTAACAATTAATGTTATGGGCTAATATTAAGGATGTGCTGAAGAGCTATTGTGGTCAGAGCCTCAGCAAGTGGAAGATATGAAGGGAACCAGGGTGCATAGAAATATCAGCTCCCATTGGAAATAACTTTGTCTTTGCCAAAGAGAGTATGAGGGAAGTGACTGGTACTTTTAGACAGCCTTACCTTTCAATGTGTTGTGCTTACAATTCAGAGTTGCCATAAATTGTCTGTGCTGTTTTGTTTTATAAACAATGAGAATCTGCAATCCTTGTTGTTCAGTTCTCTGTCCTGTGTATAACTAAACCTTTAGTCATCCTTCCATATATTTTGAGACTAAAAATCTATGCAGCTGGAACACGTAGCATTGGTCATGTTTTTTGTCCAACAAAGGCAGAAGGAACACAGAGTTCAAATGAATACATAACGTTTTGTTAAATTTCTGGCAAGTTTACATGAACAGACTTGAACAAGCGACAGATTGTGCTCGTCAGCATAACAAATTATGTTCCTTGTAATGTACAGTACTTCTGAAAGTGGCTAACAACCCGCCCACAGAGTGTGTATGTGTGTGTATAGTGTTCCTGGGGAAACTGGGTTAAAAACATGGTAGTGTGAAGTGAGAAATGGACTGCTGTTAATGTTTAAGCTGTATCTGCTAGTGTGCAAAACCAGACTTCCTGATCTGTGGCTGATTGTGGTTGGGTAGAGAAGGGGGTGTAGCAGCGTGGAAATCAGCCCTGTGGGATGGTGGTACAAGGATGGTGGGCACAGTCCATCTCTGTCTGCTGCATGTAGTTGGTGACATGGCTCTGCCTCTGTGGCTGATGTCACATCTGTCTGTGAGCTGCCAAAGCTCAGGGCAAAAAGCTCTCAGGGAGTATATCCCAGAAGACTGCAAGAGGTCCCACCTGTTGTCAAGGGGTATGCTGGGCTCTTTGCAGCCTCCTGTCCTCCAGAGGACAAACTGGTTGAACTGTCTACATATTCCTTGCAATATATCACTTCACTTAGCAGAAAGATTTCAAGTACATTTAATGCAGCTTTATGAAACATATTTTCTCAGTTTTGTCAGGTCTCCTTTTTCTGAGTCTTAGAAAGAGAAAAAACCTGGGTTTGATTGTTGTTTTTATTGGGTTTTTTTTATCCCTTTCTCTCTGTGGGTCGATATTCTGCTTTTGCTGGTGTTTGTTTTAGTTGACAGTGAAGGCACTAGTGTTCCAGTTTAGGAATATACTTTGTTATTGAAATGATGATGACTAACTATAGAAATACAGTCATCTTCTTATAAACAAGCATTTCTCGACATAAATTTTTTGTAATTTGCCAGTGACAAAGCTGGGATTAAACAAAGTATTAAAATGGGAAGTGTGAACTCCATGCCAATGTAACAATAAAAGCCTAATCAGTGATCCTAAACTCCTGTAATTTAAAATATTATTATGTTCTTATTGTTTCTTGCAACACTCAACAGTTAAATTTTATACTTAAACATCATATCTTCTTTCACTAGCACATAATCTACCAGTCATATGTTTTATGATGATGTGAGCATGTATCTTAACAGCAAATGTTCTGGCCAACAATAGCATCATTTTTTCAGAAGTAGGAGGAAAAATATTTAAAAATAGCTTTAGATAAACCCAACCAGCTGTAAAAGTTTGATTGCTAATGCAGAAGAAATATGCAACACAGAAAAATGTCTTTTCTAAGTATGTTCTTTGTGAATACCAAGCCATAAACTGCCACTAATTTATCCACAGTATTTAATGATGCTTCTAAAAATAAAACAGAAAAAAAAAAAATTACTGTAGAATCAATTTATGCAATTTTGTTAGGCAAGATTGATGCTTTGAATTTATGTGAGGAGAACAGAAAGGTATGTTAATGTATTACATGCTGCTTACACTAAGAAACTAAATTGAAATTCTAATACATTGTCCTACCATTAGAACCACACAAAATAATCTTCTGTCATAAATTTTTTAAGATTAATCTCAACTAATTGATTTCAGGTTTTACTTTGAGGTCTGTATTGAACCATGAAAAATATGCAGTGTGCATAAACATTGATTGCATATCCATAAACCCAATTACCTGTGTAGCTTCACTTCTAACATCTGTTCACTTCTAACATCTGTTGAATTGTCTCACTTCAACAATACAAAAAGTTCATCATTGTCATCATCATGGAAAAATAATACTGCTCTTCTTTAACAGTTATAGAAAAAGCTTGTTTCAAATAGAATGGTTTGGGTTTGAGAGGGACCTTAAAGCTCATCTAGTTCCAACCCCCCAACACCTTCCACTAGACCAGGTTGCTCAAAGCTTCATCAGACCTTGCCTTGAACAATTCCAGGGATGTGGCAGCCAGAACTACTCTGCACAGCCTGTTCCAGTATCTTACCAACCTCATAGTGAAGTCTTAGCAGTTGATAGCTGAGGAAGCACAATGTAATTCTGTAATTGAAAGAAACACACGACGCTAATGAAGACCGTCCTCATTCTTACTAACAGATAATGCTATTGAAATGTTGGCTGCTTATGCGGTTGGAAGTGCAGTATTTTAGTTTGTCAGAGTATTGTCTCAAAGGAAATTTTAGAGAGCAGAATTGATTTTAAAAAATCGTAAGTAGTTTATTTAATTATTAGAAAAACTGATTGCAGTGACAGTCTATATAAATAGGTACCCAGGTTGATAAATCAGTAACAAATATAACAAGCAAAAACAGTAGCTGGGAAGAATTTGCAAAAGTTGTTCAACATCACCACTGTATAAAAAAAGGTTAAATTTTTTGCTTTTCTCCTTTACAAGTGTTATGAAATAAACCAAATGTGAAAGGTAAAGAAAGCAGAAAATGAATAGTTAAACTGACATAGACATACAAGGTTTAACCTGGAGTGCTTGGATTTCATGGGGTGCCACCTGTGACAGACGTGGTTTCTTATTTTTGTCTCATTGTAGTCTCACAGGTTTGGTCATTTTGGACTACAGGCAGAGCAAATTCATATGCACGAAAACTGTAGATGTACTGAGATGGCATTTATTTATCACACAAGTGTAGGGAGGAAGTTGGGTTTCAATTTAGCTCCGAGTTTTGTGACACAGCCCAGCATGGCCACAGGTCACCCTGTGGGTCAATTCCCACTTATAAAAGAGGGGTAATTGTAATCTACTGCTTTTTCCTATCCTTTGTTACTGCTGCTGGACTGAACCACCTCTGTGTAATAACTAGCAAAACCATAAAGTCTGATTTGGGGCCTCTAGGTTTTCTAAAAATAGGGATAATAAAGTTGCTGTGGGAGCTTTGATGTTGATTACGACTTTTTTGTGGTTAATATTGTGTTAGAGATGTAATCCATTAGTCATTTTTGTCTCTAAGCACTTGGGTATTTGTCAGCGCTCTAAAGCAAGTTTTATTTCTTTTCTTTTTTTTTTTTTTTTTTTTTTTTTTTTTTTTTTTTTTTTTTTTTTTTTTTTTTTTTTTTTTTTTTTTTTTTTTTTTTTTTTTTTTTCTTTATGCAACATGTCATTGAGATGTGGAAGACTCCTTGGATGCTGCAAAGCCCATGTTGATCCTTGTTCTCTAATTTGCTGCCAAAATGTAATCATCTGTTGTTTGTCAGTGTGCTAGTTGTGTTCTAGAGCAAAAAAGGAGAATTTGATAGCCCAACATGTATCTAGCTAAACAAATGCACTGCAAAAAGTTTATCTACTGCCCAAAGAAGCTGTAAATTTGTCTTATATCTAGAGCTTCTGTAACACCCTCTGGAGGGATGGGCTGTGATTTGCCATGAATAATGCCTTAATCAACAAAACCTAAAACCCAGAATGCAAGCTTTTCCTTTTAATAGGGGCTATGGTGGTGGTCTATGAATTATGGAGAGAAGGTTATATTTTCCTGCTCAAGTGAACAAGGTAAATATGATGTGTGAAGAGTAGGAATTTCACAACAAGGCTGTAAGAATATTTAAGTGGCAGATTGTTCTATAAACATGAGCCCTTGGTGAAATATGTACCAAATTCAGTAAATCTTTGTTATATTGGAATGGCAGTTGTTTACAGCTGGAATGCACCTTGGTTTCTTTCAGCACAAAGCAAAAATAATATAAAAAAGAAATGTGATTCAGTAGGTTTTCCGTGCTCTGTTTCCTGTGGTTTTTCATTTCCTCATTTTGTTCTCGTCACTGTCACCAGATGTTTGTGTAAAGCATTATGTTTTCAACTTTGGATGATTAAAACTGGGAATTAAGTTATTGACTAGATAGCTGAGCAGACTAAATGCTTTGTATAGTCCATAAGTCAAATATAAAAATGTAATTACTTATAAATTGCAAGTAAAAAAATTTGTTTTGATTTACTTCTGAAGTGGATCATGTGAAAGATCTACATTGGTTTCAGTGGCTTTCTGTTTTTAAGTCACAAAAAAATGCATTAACATAGTGATAAGTTCTCATCTTGTGTGCCTACCTTCCATGCCCTTTTAGCAACTTCTTCAGAAGTTCCTATCAGACTCGGAAAAACAGAGACATTTTGGCACAGAGTGTGTTATGAATATGAACACTCCCAAAGAAGTATTTTTTCATACTTTCTTATGTTATATGATGCAGTTACATGGGAAGTTACTTGTATGCCTGCTGCATGTATATCCTACAAGTGTGTGCTATTGTTACATACAAAAAAAATGGTACCACTCAAAAAGCAATTTATCATCATACTTACATACATATACAATGATATATACATCATACATAATGATTTATCTGCACATAGCATCAGAGAAAACACACTTAAAATACTTTGAACTGAAGAAGAAAGACATCTGGAACCCCTCTTTGCTGCATTATACTGTACATTGTTTCCACCTTAAATTTTCTGATGTGTGAGTCCTCAACAGATTAAGTAGTGGAAAATGATTCTCCTTGGCTGGAAAAAAAAGAAAAAAGAGCCTGCAAATTATCAGCAAATATTTAGATTGAAATTATGGCCTATTATTCCATTATTCCAGAAATGACTAACATTAGGCAGTGAACTGGCAGTTGCAAGCCAATGGGGTGCAGCAGTTAATGAGTTAGTACTTGTCAGGTAGCTTATGGAAATTGATGACTGTATGCTTGTACTTTGTTTATCCCATGTGGAATAAGATGTTAGGTTTTATTTGCAGGTGAAAGAAGCAAGGGCTATGTCGCTGGTTACTTAACAAGCTTTGGTCTTTTTCAGCCACAGAACTAGTCACACAGTGAGAGGGAATGTTGTATATGGGCTCCATCTTCATATCAATGTATGTTCTGCTGCCTGAGTGTGTGCTAACATCAGTTACAAAATCATGCTGTCCAAAGGAATACTTTTGTCCTGTATTTGTTTAAGATTTGGCCTTGTGCTCAGAAATGTTTATACTGAAATAAAACATAGAAGATGACATGATTCCTATCCCAAAGCGATCACGAAAATCAAAACCAAAACTGTGTAAAATAAAACCAGTGGTTGTGTATGGCTCAAACTTTTAACCAGAGCTAATGTACTAGTTATAAAACATGGCCCAATATATAGCATAATGTAATATGTGTTAGACTGTTCTTTGTGGCAACTAGGACAAGAAAAACTATTTTTTTATTAAAATAGTTTACAGATATATTTATACAGAGAGAAATATCAAGTTAAGTACATATGCACACACACATGCACTGTGCACTTCAGGTATTAATAAAATAGTAAGTTACTAATGCACCTGTTAATACTTGAAAGCAGTAGGCTACATACTCACTGGGGTTGCCCTCGCCACTGCTAGTATTCCAGCTGTATTGTCACCATGCAGCTGGGAGTTCCTTAAATCTTTCTTGTTCTTCAGCTGAAATCATATGTAAGGCTTTTTGTCTGCTCTTTGAATTTATGGGTACTAAGGGAGTGGAAAAAAATATTATGTTAACGATAGAAGTGAAACATGAAAACTCGCTACATTTTATATTTATAAATCATAGAATCATAGAATAGTTAGGGTTGGAAAGGACCTTAAGATCACCTAGTTCCAACCCCCCTGCCATAAGCAGGGACATCTCACACTAAACCATGCCTCCCAAGGCTTTGTCCAACCTGGCCTTGAACACTGCCAGGGAATCTTGGAAAATACAGAATTACTTCCCCAATATTCCCAAATCTCAATTATTAATCTGGTTCTATGATGGATAGTGGCATTGTGATATTTGGAAGTTGCAATTAAAGTATATCATGCTGTTGTTTTCACACTGGATTTGGGCACTCTCTCTGAACCTATCCTACTTTTCCCAATCTGAATGGAAACAGAAGAGTGGGAAGATAATCACAAGAACTGAAAGAATGAACAGGAAAGTACATGTTCCTGATTTCCAGCCCCAAGTCATGCCATCTGGAGCAACTGGCTAGAATATTCTAAACATTTGAACTCCCAGGAATATCCTGAAACAACAGTTCCTGTTGTAAGGAATTTAGAAGTTTCACAGTGTATTTTGATTCTAAAATTGAAACATAACGAAATCGTTCAACATTTCAGTATTAAGGAGGGAAAGTCATAGCCAGTGGAGAAAATAGTGATAAAGGAGTGCATCTTACAGTGCCCTGAAAAACCTCAGCCCATCCATTGACAATAAAAAGAGCATAGAGAAAAAAATTTTCTAAATCCTTTAGGCATTTTAAAATTCTCTCTTCTTCATAATGGATTTTTTATAAGATATATAGCATAGAATTTATATATAGGCTGTACAGGTTTTAAAGACGTTACCTTGGTGCATGGATGTAAGTAAAAAAGGAAGATAACTATGGCATAAACACCAAACTTGAAGGAAAGAGATGAACTTCTCTGTTAAAATGTTTAGAAATCAACCTGGTTTTGCAGACTTCACTGTTTTGATGAAATGTTTGTTTTCCTGAGAAAGCCCGAGAATGTTTCAAAAAGCTCCAGATTCTTACTCCTAGAATATATCTTCTGATCTTTTAGACTGCTGACCTTCTTTCATGTAATTGTTCTTTTTGTTTTATGCAAAAGGGGAGGAGGGGGAGCAACTGCTTTATAAATAAAAGTCAAGCGAACTCAGCCTAATGTATGCTGTTTATAGTAACTTACACAGTTAATGGTTAAAAACAACCAGAATGAACAACCAGGATTCTTATTTTGCGTTTTGTTTGTTTGTTTGTTTGTTTGTTTGTTTTTTAATATTGTTTTGACTTTTTGAACTAATGCCAGTGAGCACTATCTTGTTTGGGGAACTGAGAGATGTTCTTGAGCCTACAGAGTATGCAGAGCTCAAGAAAAAAGTTGGTATAAGTTTAAAGTCTTTCAGGCTATGCCTGGGTAAATAATAAAAAAATGAATTAACTTCAAAAATCATTAAGCACACAAAAATGAGAATCAATAAAGTTACTTATCTGGAAGCAAATTTCAGAATAACCTTGATTTAGTGTTAAAATCTTGGCNGAGATGTTCTTGAGCCTACAGAGTATGCAGAGCTCAAGAAAAAAGTTGGTATAAGTTTAAAGTCTTTCAGGCTATGCCTGGGTAAATAATAAAAAAATGAATTAACTTCAAAAATCATTAAGCACACAAAAATGAGAATCAATAAAGTTACTTATCTGGAAGCAAATTTCAGAATAACCTTGATTTAGTGTTAAAATCTTGGCCTAGGCATATTTATGAATACTACTGTAGGAAAACAGACAAACTATAGGAAATATTTATTTTAATGGGTACTAAATCCAGATTGCTTTCTTTTAGAAACTTTCATATAATTTCATAGCTACTTGTTTTTGCATGCTTTCCAGAGAGCAACATCCTATAAACCATAAGAGAAACTCAAGAAGCTAATTAAAACAAAACATAAGGTAAAATTTCTCTCTTACAAATGCCACATGTACAAATACTGTTGAACTCATATGAAGATATATAGAACATATGTGGATGCTATTTCATATTATTCATGCCAATTTGCTGCTACTTGCAAATTCCAATGAGTAAATTATAAGCTGAAGAATGAACTTGTATGAGAGCCTGCACATTGATAAGCAAATTTAACATAAAATGGGAAACAAATATAAACCATCAAGAAGCCTTTATTTAACTGATGGGAAAAGAACTTGTTTATATTTCTTGTCAGTGCATCCTCAACATGTCCTTACATGCTTACCTCTGTGCTTTTTAGAGGAAAAACATTGCCCATATGGATATAAAACCTTAACTGAATTGTTTTTTGCACAGGAACAGTAACTTGAACTTTTATCAGACAGTGAAAGTCAAAAACATATTCTCAAACCCTGTTCCAAGCTATGGACATATAACTGACAAAATAATAATAATATTAAAAAAATCAAATAAAAATCCTTTAAATAATTTCACTCTTTAAATGTAGAATATACATTTAAAAAAAATAATGTGTCAATATCCCATCCAGCTGTAGACACAATCAAATAAATGCAGTAAAAAGTAAATTATTTACCCAAGCAAGCCATTATTGATGCTGAAAAGACTGTACATCAGGGAAAAAAAATCAGATTCTGCCCTCAAGTTGTACCATAATCAGCCATAAGCTGAACATACATTCACTCTAACAAGTAAATTAATTTTAGTTAGTTATCTAGTAGACATTGATGGAAATACTTATGGTTTTATGAGCAAAGAATGAATTCCTGTTGATATGTGGAGAAGTAGCACACTCACAATCTTGGGTATTTTAAGGCTATGACTTACATGATACATGCACTACAAGAGAGGAATCCACGTTTCTTAATCTGCTGCTTTGTTAAAATAATTATTTATAGATTTGGTAAATAACAACTGCAATAATTTCAAGGCACGTGTGAGTAAATGTGTTACTGGTGCCTTCTTCTCAGATTCTGCTCCTCCCTAAAGTGCAACATAGGATGCTGAAGAGCTGCACTGAAGTCCCAGACCTCTTTAATGTCTGCATTCAGCACATTGTGCATTCTAGCACAGGATGTGTTCTGGCCTAGGACAGTGTGTTACAGAAATATCTTATTGTCTTGCTCCAACTCTATGCTTGCATGTAGCCTCCCTGCTACTGCGCTAGTGCAACTGGGGAAAGCCTGGGATGGGTTGACATTGGTATGAGTGCTCAGCAGGCCGTACATCTGCCATTGGCACAGAACAGGACAGCTCTCCAGACATGCTGGGGACCCTGGCTTCCCTAGAGAAGATTGGTTCTTACCTTGACAAGAACCACATCATCTTCAAGTACATACCAGGATATTTCAGGGGAAGCTTTCTTCCCTGAGGACTATCTAGAAACCTCTATCATTAAAAGCAGGTGTTATGCCTTTTCTAATTAATGGTGGTTTTCACAATGGTATGATTCAGATCCAGACCATTTCTAGTGTCTTGTGGTCCAAGGATAGCTGATTCATATTGCCTTCATATACTTCTTTGGCCTGAAGTTGCTATTTTGCTATTACTCAAGCTCAACTTTCACTTAAGATGTCTCCTGGTACATTAGACTATGTCAGACACACACAGGCACAGCATATTCCTGCCTCAGCAGCAACAAAGCTTCTGCAAACTACAGATGGCAGCTCTCATTCACACCCTTTCCACTCTGCCCTTCAAACCTAGTCACTTCTGTTCAGCCATTGCCTCATGCCAGACAAAACTGGATATGTCAGTCTCTGGCTTGCATTCCTGCAGCTCCTTCCTGGGTATTGTCCTCTTTGCTTTACTTTCTCCCCACTAGATGTGTTGAGTGCTGCACCTGATGTGTGAACTGCTCAGGGAGCATGCATAGTAGCAACCTACGTAGCAACCTGCTCCTATGTCAGCTTTCTTCCCATTGTTTCTTCCTTTACCAGGCGTTTTCTTACAACCCTGTCTTCTTGCTTGAGTGGTTCAGCGTGTTTGATCAGCAGCACGCAGCAACGAATGTCACCCTGAGCATGCCAGCTCTGAGCATAAGAATTCAGTTACCATGCATGTAATGCATGTTAGTGGCTCCCAGGAAGTAGCAAAGGTATGAGGAGACTTCCTTTGCCCAGTCCCAGGTGTGTGGAAGTCAGGCATCTTATCTAGGCTTCCTCAATGGTGGATAGAAAGGGGGTGCTTGCCCTGCAGCATTGACATTCCCTCCTCAGATGGATGTCATAATCCACACTGCTGGAGGGGAACAGAGTGTGTGCTTTGGACTGGCTGCCTGGCTCTGAGAAAGCTAATGCTCTGGTAAGTCCTTGGCGAGCATCTCTGTTTCATCTGATTGCAAAATCAATGACACAAACAGCATGATCTGAAGAAAATGGATTTTTATGGGAAGTTGTCAATGATGTTGCATTTGCTAATTGAACTTCAGATGTGAAATTAGCAAAAATATAGCAAACCAATTTTCACTCTTACAATACTAAGGTTAAGTACATACTTACATTGACTAGGAAACAACTTCACAGAAGAAGAGAAAAATAAATCCATGGAGCAACAAGGATTATATTCCTGCAGAATGCAAGGCCATTACAATGCTGAGTGAAATAGCTACAGTAAAACTAGTATCTATCTTGCAGAGCCCAAGATGGAGGCTTGCCTGCTGAAACTTGCAGACTCTTGGACTGTAGCCCCCTGCTTCACATGACAGGACTTTCATTTGTACAAGCAAGATACACCCCTCAAGGAACTGGCAATATGCCAACAAGCCACTTATTTGGATAGGATTTTGCTGACTGTGGTAAGTAGATGAGACTGGGAGAAGGGTGGGCTCACACATGTTTGTGTGTGTCAGAAATGCAGGTTCAATAGAGTAGGAAGCCAGGAAACTGTTAACTTCAGTCAACCACAACATCTGAGCAGAGTGCATTGAATTTTTAATGCACCCAGACTGAAGGTTTTTTTGGTATTTGATGAACTGTGACAGCAGAGCACCTTTTTCTACTCAGTGTGTAAAGCCTGGCAAAAGTGTTGTACTGTCCACCCCACTGTTGTGCTGCTTATGCTATAATGCAGAGACTAAGGTAGCTATTCCACTTCATATCTTATGTACCTATTTACTAAATGCTTACTTTATTAATTGATAAAATGTGTGAATAATAAACACACCTCAATGCTGTAAAATGTTGTCACTGTAAATAGTTTCCCAGTTGATTCAGAGATCTACATTAAACTCAAAATGCTATTTTCATTCAGCTATCAGTAAAGCATAAAATTCAGATAAGGAAAAAAAAGATGAAAAAGTGAACCATGAAGATTATGACATGACCTGAAAATAACATAAGTGGGATTTATCCATTCTGTTACCTTATAAAAATGTTAAAGGTGACTCAAGATACAAAGATGAGCATAGTCTTTTTCTGTCTTCTAAAAGCTATTTTTGTGTTAGGAGAATGCAGAGCTATTTTCCCAGCAATTTTTCAAAATATAATATGAAGGAAAAAGATAGAAACAATGACAATATCTCAGCTTCCCCTGCAATGAACATATGATTGGCTCACTGTGCAGATTGTTGTGTCTTAACATATGCTCAGAAATGCAACAATCACCACTCAAGGATTTTCCACATATATATATGTTTGGGAAACTGCAAGGTCAGTGACCTAAGCAGGGCACAATAAAAAGTTATTGAAGCCAGTGGGAGTCTTCCTAACTGGATTTACTTAGTCTGAGATTGAGTCCTATAACCAGATATACAAAACACTACTCTAAATCCAAATAACATTCTCTTCACTGAGTAACTGGGGGGCAAAGTGAATAAGCAGCCAAAGCAATGAAGAGTAACTGAGTTTAAAAGTGACTGTCAGTCCAAATTACCTGGCATATTGTAAGCTAGAAGAACAGGCATTTCTGTCAGACTTTTGTTTTATAAATGTTTTTTTTACTAATAATGGTTTAAAGATCTGGGAACACTACAAGCCTTTCTTGAAGTCAAATTTCAAATGTAAGCAGGAAGTACCAAAGAAATAACAAAATTGTGTTTATTCATTTTCACATGTTTCTACTGATGTGCTGGTATATGGATAGAAACACAGAAAACCAGAAATGGTTTTCATATATAAGTTTCACTATATTGGTGGCAGGATTGTGTTGTCTTTTCTCCCATATATAGCTGTGAATCTAGCTAAACCTGAAATGTCAAAACCTAGGCTTCAGGTAGCTGAAGGATGGAGAAGAATGCAAGGATATGCTAAGTACAGGAATTACCAAAAGTGTAATGCTGGAGGTAAAGCACTTTCATGTTTAATACCAAATCTTATTTGTACTTTATGCATTAGTTATTATTTTGCTGTTAGTACTCTATGAGATCTTTTAGTCTGGTAAAGAATATTCACTGTTGATCATATAACAGTTAAAAAACTATGGAAGAGTAAATCAATTAATTACACTGTTATTACAGCTTAAATGTTGGAACTACTAATACAGACAATAAATTGCAATTATAAACTTATAAAAATAACAGTTATTACATTATATGACTAGGCCTCTATCTAGGGTCTATCTTCGGTCTGTAAGATTTGAATTTACTTATTGTGTAAGGCTATTTTAATCTTTAAACCATTTCATAGTTGAGATACAAAGGGAAACTTGTCAGTAGATCTATACATGTGAAAGGACAGAATTATTTTTCAATGAAACAATTTTAATCAGAAAAAGAAAAGCACAACTTAACAGTTCTAAGCACACATTTCTGAGTCATCCAAAATAGCTATCACATAAATAATTAGAAAGCTGTTAGAATGGTTTCAATTATTCTTTGTGTTTAGTAAACTCATCAGTTCAAAAGCTTTCTGCATAGCAAATCACTCAGCTGGGAACTGAGTGAAATGGCTCTTGTAACATATTTTTTAAAGCAGTTTTGCTTCTAGATGAAAACGTCTTTCACAAAATAAATGTGGGGTTTTTTGATAAAAAAGTTAAAGGGGAGTTTATGAGGAAAGTGTCCATAATGATCTGAATGTCAGGGACAGAAATAGAAAGGACACAGATAACTATAATATTATTTCTGCCTTCAGGAGTCAGAAATGAAATATACAGTCCTTGTTTTCTTAATACTAAAGCCTCAATGTAAACATATTAAATTTTAATGTTAACTTGGAGAGCAAATTTATTGAAGCATATTCACAATCTTGCTAAACACTAGCATTTTATCCACATAAATTTTCTTGCTAGTTTGCCAGTAGCACAAAGAATCAGTGGAATCAGTAGTGAGCTATTTTATTTTGAAAGGCTGAACTGAGACTAAATAGGAATTAAAAATATCTGTGCTTGTTGGCTAAATGAATATGTCATGTAGATTCACAGTATGAATTAGATAATAATCTCTGAAATAATTATCTGCAATTACTCCATTACCTTAGGGAGCTAGAAAGATAAAAGACTGAGAAAGCATAAATTGTGTGTTACAGATCGTTTTAGACCTTCCCCTGTTGATTTACACTACACACAGGAAGAACTAGTTTCAGCTTGAGCATTCGCTAATAGCTTTGGGCTACATACACTTGGAAAGAGAGCTAGTCCTGCCTGGCTCCTCTGGCTGGATATCCTGTGAGAGATCAAGTTGCCCTTCCGAATGGGGCTGTTGGTCGCACACCTAGCTATCCTGATGGCTGGACATATCAGGCAAGGGACCGCTTGTTTCCATTGTTTGCTTGAGAGAGAGAAGACTTCTGGCGTGCAGCCTCCTTGAACCCTGCAGAGGGTTGGTAGAGAATGCAAGGCTCTCCTTGCCCTGGGATCTGAGCAGGGCTGTAACAGAGTTGCTCATTCTCTGCTCATTCTCTGCTCATTCTCAGACAAGAGTCTGAGGTGAGAGGAGGCCCGTGCTTACACCTGTTATGTGACGCTGGAAGTCAATGCCATGAAAAGCAATTTTATTCTGTAGTTCCCTGGACTCATATTCTGAATATTCAGCATTATACCCCAAATCCATTTCTTCTCAGTGCTGAAGACATGGTGAGTTCTGAAGGGGCAGCCCTTGATGCAATTCCTCATCCTGCACATAATGCAGGGAACCAGGTCACTGACCCACTGAAACCTTTATAAAAACAATTAATAGAATGAAGCCCTCTCCTTGAATCAGAACTTGGTCTTGAGTGCTTTTGCCCTTCATAATTTCAGCAAGTAGAAATGTCTTAGCCATATTCAGCAATCAGTAGCATTCTGTCACTCCCTTAAAACCTATGGTTTTCTTTGTTTCTAAAAGTGCAGAGTTGCACAGAATACGTGCCAACTATTAGAGGATGGAAACTGACTTGTAACATTTCATACCTTATATACATCATGAAAATGTGCACTCCCACAATCATTTTGGTTAATTAAGCATTCAGTGTCTGACTTCAGCCAGAGAATGAAAGAGAGATAAGTGTACCAAACCAAACTGCCAGCTCTGCAAGTGATAATAGTGAAATCTGCTGGGTTTGGACGTTATGTTGCATTTTTGGTTAATGACAGAATTATCATATCTGTCAAACTGACATCAGAATTATTAGAAATGCAAACGGAATTAAAAAACCAGTAGGACACAGCTATGGATAAGGGGGCTAGGTTCTGCAAAATAACAGCACTTTGCCAGATGTTTCCATACAAAGCCAGATGGAAACTATAGCATTATTTATTTTTTTAGCAGAATACAGAGTCTAAGTTGGAAGAGGTATGACTGCAATCATAAAGACACATGTGAGCCTTTCTTAAAAACTTATTGGTTTGATTGCTGTAAGGTTATAGTCAGTTTAGATATAAGGAAAAAGTTCTTTACTGTGAGGGTGGTGAGGCACTGCAACTGGTTGCCCAAAGAAGTGGTGAATGCTTCCTTTCAGTGTTCAAGGCCAGGTTGGACAGCCTTTGGCAAGATGATCTAGTGTGAGGTGTCACTGCCCATGGGAGTAGGAACTGGATGATTTTAAGGTCCTTTTCAACCCTTGCCATTCTGAGGTTCTTTCAATGATAGCAAGCATGGCCATCATCTGCCCAGGACTTTTCCAGATAGTCTCATGACACATGGTGGCTAATAAGTGAACAGGTTAGTCCAAGGTAAACTTGTCCACGCTTTCCTCTCCTCTACTCATACCTCAGCAATGCAGTGTGGATATTTCCTTATCTAATGTTATGAGAGATACTTACATTAAAAATCTAATTAGTTAGAGTGACAGCATTGTGGGCCTTCTGTTATGAGAAAACTGCATCACCTGTGAATTTCTTTGCCTGACTCCCATTTGTGCAATTAAGAGAATTTTATGTTATCTCAAAGGTCAGTGATAGCATGTATGTTTTCTCCAGAGAATAGTGTGCACTAACAGTGAGAGAAGCTGTGCTTGTATATGGGAGATAACAAAGTATAGGGATTAGCACTAAAGTACTGCTTTCTATGCTCCAACCCCATTAACCTTAACTGCCTGTGTGCACATAGCTTCCCAGGTGGGCCAGATTCTTCCCTGGTTTATTGCTTTCCCCTGTGACCACCCTGTGCCCTTGGAATTCTCCTTCAAATTGTCAGAGGGGAATACTTCTCTTAGCAGCTCTGGCTAAAGGCTATTACTAGGTCTGATGCTGATTTGTTGGTTGATGCTGATTTTGTGCTTCAGCAATACTTCTGTGCTCAGCTACATCTTTTATATTTCTGGCTTGAATTTATTAGGCTTTCAGGACAGAAGCATCCAGAGAATATGTTAAACACCTTTTCAGGGCTGGATTAGATGCAGGCACAGGTATGTGTAAGTGTTCACATCCAAAAGCAGTTTCTTAACTACCTGTGATCTTTGTGGCCCTTCTAGGTCAACATTTTTCTAGCATGCTGGGGTAATACTAAAGGTGTATTCTACCACATCTCCAACTTTGTTGACTGGCATAATACCAGTTTTATGATATTGTGATGTCACATAACACACATATGACATATCATCTCTCCCTATGAAATAGCTAAATCAGCCATTTCAGCAAGACACATTAGCAGTAAAATTGTGTTTTCAGTTCACAATGCTTTTATGTCAGCATGATCTTAATGGGCTTCAGAAAGGTTGTACTTCAGCCCCTTGAACATCCTCCAGTGGAGGAAGAGCACTGAATTCATAAATGGTACAGGTATCTGATCTGGCCACCATGTACTCATTATTTCCTAGGCAGTATTTTTTCTTCAAATGTGTACCGTGCTTTTTTTCCTGTCAATTTGCTTCTCTGTTTGTATGTGAATTCCAGGCTGTGTTCTGCACCTCTGGTACAGAAGGGTAGAGATTCATCTTCTGTAACTTCAGATGCCTGTGCTGGAGAGACACAGTTTGGACTGCCTTTAGTGTCAGCTGAAAGAAGTGATTGGTCCTAAGACACAGTGACTCTGAACAAGTCTTGCTACTACCTGCTTAGGTTAACTCATAGAATCACAGAATAGGTAGGGTTGGAAAGGAATCATAGAATCATAGATTAGTTAGGGTTGGAAAGGACCTTAAGAACATCTAGTTCCAACCCCCCTGCCATAACCAGGGAC
>NDXB01016251.1:0-41511 GCA_002631895.1 Agapornis roseicollis
ACCATGACAAGTGCAAGGGCCTCCACCTGGGTCGGAGCAATCCCAGGCACAGCTACAGGTTGGACAAAGAGGAGATTGAGAGTAGCCCTGTGCAGAAGGACTTAGGGGTGGTGGTTGATGAGTACATGAACATGAGCCAACTGCAGTGTGCGCTTGCAGCCCAGAAAGCAACCGTATCCTGGGCTGCATCAAAAGGAGTGTGACCAGCAGGTCGAAGGAGGTGATCCTGGCCCTCTACTCTGCTCTTGTGAGACCTCACCTGGAGCATTGTGTGCAGTTCTGGTGTCCTCAATATAAAAAGGACATGGAGCTGTTGGAACAAGTCCAGAGGAGGCCACGAGGATGATCAGGGGACTGGAGCATCTCCCATGTGAAGACAGAACAGAGAGTTGAGGCTGTTCAGCCTGCGGAAGAGAAGACTCCGTGGAGACCTCATAGCAGCCTTCCAGTATCTGAAGGGGGTCTATAGGGATGCTGGGGAGGGGCTCTTCATTAGGGACTGTAGTGACAGGCCGAGGGGTAATGGGTTCAAACTTAAACAGGAGAGGTTTAGATTGGATATAAGGAAGAAATTCTTTCCTGTGAGGGTGGTGAGGCACTGGGATGGGTTGGCCAGGGAGGTTGTGAGTGCTGCATCCCTGGCAGTGTTCAAGGCCAGGTTGGATGAAGCCTTGGGTGACACAGTTTAGTGTGAGTTGTCCCTGCTTATGGGAGGGGGGTTGGAACTAGATGATCTTAAGGTCCCTTCCAACCCTAACTATTCTATGATTCTGTGGTTCTATGACATGGACAGTGGGATTGAGTCTGCCCTCACCAAGTTTGCCGACGACAGCGACAAAGATGTTGAACAAGACCGGTCCCAACACCAATCCCTGAGAGGCACCACTCGTTACTGCTCTCCAGCTGGACACTGAGCCATTGACCACAACTCTCTGCATGCAGCCATGAAGCCAATTCTTTATTCACTGGGTGGTCCATCCATCAAATTTATGTCTCACCAGTGTAGAGACAATTTCTAATTTTTAAGACAAACGTTCCATTACTGAAGCATCACAGCTTCTGCCTTGGGCAACTATTCACTGCCAGAACATCTGTGGAATCTGAAGTTACTGCCTGCCAACTGTTTGGTGCCATTACTCTTTTGTCAAAAATTGCCAGCCCCATAGAATGTTATGCTGCTCAGCCAGCAGAATGCACAATACAAGGATCCCCTCCTCTGTTGCAGTATAAAGTCAGCTAAGGTAACTTTAAACCCAACTGCTAATGCATAAGAAATGGCAGAATTTCTTCTAAAGATTAAATGCTGACTGTTCAATGTTACGTGCATTTTTGCAAAATGGTGACAAATGTAAGGATTTTTAAACTCATCTCAAATTTGTCTGCGCTGTTCTGAAACTGCTTTATAACATTCGTCTTGTCAAGCATAGTTTTGCCATACACCTCACACTGATGGAACAAGGTTACTAAAGCACCATGTCAGCAACATAACATCAGCAAAACTGAGATGTCATGAACTGGAAAGAGTTAGAGCTGCATTATACTCAGTCCTCGTCATCTGGAAGCCTTTGGCCAGAGGCATGAGATTTGTCCCTATCAACAGTAACCTGTGCAGGGATGCAAAGACATCTAAACTCTCTTTCTGACAAAGCAAAAATCCTCAATTATAGTCTGAATTGCAGGAATATGGCATTAAACCCTGAGAAGAGAAAAAACCTCCTATTTAGAGAACATTGCTGATAAAGCCCCAGCATGTCCTGTTTATCAGTTAGGCCTAGAGAACTACAGGTTTTTATGTAAGACAGAACTATTTGTTTTAGTCTTATAGGTGGATTCATTTATAAATGCTGACCCTGGCATACAATCTTCAACAAAAGCTGTGCCTTTCTACCTAATTTTCATCTTTCAGCTGAGACATTAGCATTCCTTATTCAATGTTCTTCTCTCTCAAGCATTACCTCAGATTAATTGGCACTGTATAAAATAAGTTCCTGGGTGCACAATGGTAACCATGGTAGCCTTCATACTATTCTCACAATGCATACGTAATTCAGTCCTCAGGAAAACATAATTAGTACATAGCATAATATATTCTCTCTAAACACATCACCAACATATGAAATGCACACAATCAAAGCAAGCGATGACTCCCAACCTCCGCTGAACTGGGCTCCCATTACTGAGCAGTCACATTACAAGTGAATACACTATTAAGTAGTTTTGCTGCAGCATCCTCAACTCGCATAATGCTGCTTTTGAACGGCATGCCTTTTCTTTATGGCCGAAAGGTGGCAATGTTCTACTTTGTATCACCTAGCCTTAGACAGTCAATAGAAGAGCACTTGCAGGAGCCCTGCAATCTCTTCCCAGCCAAGCCAGGCAGCATGCACCATTAACTGGTGTGCTTACCGGGTCCCAGTGCTTCAGTGACACAGCCCTCAGTTAAAGTGACACGAATTTAAAATACCATGCAGGCTGTGATCCAGTGAGCTGTGCGAGAGTACACTCATGTATATTTCCTTATGAGGAAAATTAAAAGGCATATGCCACTTAAAGTGTGTTCTCTTCACATATAAGTGTGTTCATCACATACAATCAGGCTTTATTCAGGATACTCCCAACATGTTCATACAGGACAATTGCTCCTGTGCACCGCGTGAAAAGTTTCACTAGCCCAGCTGTTCAGAAGATGCCACCTCGCCCCTACACCAAAGCTTATTTCAAGCAATGTAACTCATTTGAGGTGATCTCCATAATTCATCTGGGGATTTGCCACTTGGGAATATTGAAGTCACCCGAAACATGTGCCAGTGAGGCCTTAATACCACACCCATATGGACTGTCAGTACACAGAGCATGGGAAAAAAGAGCATGCAGCTGCTCTTTTCCTGGTTAGTATCCCAATAACAACTGTATTACTTATTTAATGGCACAAGTTAGGAATTATCACATGTAGCAATAAAATCTTGCCCTGGTGCTGGGGCTGCTCCTATGATTACACACACAGGGTGTCCCACACCCAAACACTTAGATGCTATTTCCATTTGACACTAAGTGACAAAAGAAAGTATGTTTTGCCTGGTGTGTCACAGGGAGATGTTTCCCGATATCATCAGTCAAATGGGAACTCTATCATTATTTTGTGTTCCCCTATTCAGGATAACCAACTGCTTGATATGGAGTCAAAGCAACAGTGTAAGAAAAGAGAGAAAGGAGCATCTTTACAAATCCACTGAAATAGCTGTTGTGTTTCTAGCAAAAAGAGGCTGGTGTTGTGATCATTCTGGTGAGGCTGAGGAGAAGAAGTTGTAGTAAAACAGCTAGAGAAATAAACGCATTTTCAAATGCTGCCAGCTAAGCTGATAAATTATTACTATCTACAGAAAGCAAAATGAGAAGTGATTCTCCACAAAGCAGGGGTAAAGAGTAAGGAGATGCCTAAACATGTACAGGATAGTCAGTACTTAGACATGAAAACCATTTAATTCCTCTTGTGAATACATATTGATTTAGTTTACTGCTCTACTAGAAACATTACTTCTATTAAGTGTAGGGTATCAATGTGCAGATGAAATGCAGACATCTACCACACCTCTGATAGAAACTTCAGATAACTCATTTAAGAACCAAAATGAACTTAGCAAATAGGATATGAAGTAGCTGCCTGGCAGCTGATTCATCTTTGCCCAGAATCCTTGGTAATATTCATGTGTACAAGTTTTACCTTCATTTTACTCTCTCTACATGTATATGACAGGAAATACTTTCCCACTCATAACAAAACCCTTTGAAACTGCTGTCGTATTTAAACATTTTTGATAATACCATTTGCCCTTTCTTTTATACCAACCACATGCTGTGGACAATTTTCTCCTGACAAATCCTTGTGACGTGGCACAGCTGTTACGTTTCCATGAGCTGACATTTCCATGCAGACACTGCCAGGGCAGGTGACATCCTCGTGTTTCAGTCTGCTGGGACAAGAGATGTAGATCTCCATTTCAGTTGTTTATGGCAAAAGGTAACATTATGATCATAAAGCTCTAGCCACACACATCTGGCAATCCATGTGCATCTGATTCCACACATTTTGACTATTAGAGGTGTGGGGGAATGGAAGGGAATGGCCTTTCTTCGGGGCTATCAAACAAATCTTCAGGTAACAACGTCATTGATTTCAATTACACAGAATCAGAAGAAAATGCCCTCTGTTACTACACTAATGCTTAAATAGCCATGTCACACTTTGCATTTGCAGCCATTATAAAATTTATTTGGCAAAAAAGTGGTGATAACTGGTAAAATAACAGCATTTTATATGGAAAAGCTGGTGAGTTCAGGAAAAGTTGTTTGTTAGTTGGTGACAATTATTTCATACATAGACATTAGGTTACCTATCATCAAATGCACCTAACATCAAATGACACTAACTTGACATTTTTCTTAAGATACATGATTTTATTAGACGTTTTCTCATCTAGTCTCAGTCATGTTATCAAGTCTAAAAGAGTTTTAAACTTGTTCTAATAACTGCTGGACTCACCAGGTGTCAATCCATTCACCTATGACCAGCTAGGCCAGGACATGGGAAAAGAGTGAGTGACTGGAAACAGAAACAAAACACAATAATTCAGTTTCAGATAATAGAATTTGGGAGCAGAAAAATCACAAATGCTATTTTCCATACGTTCTATATTCTGTTTCTGTTACATAAACTCAGCTTTGCTTTATGTAAAACGCCCAGGCACTATGATCTGTGACTGCAGAACATTCTGAACCAGCTCTACTAAAAAACAGATTATTGACTTCTCAGAAGAAGAGTTTTTATAACCCATCACTTGAAAAGTATATATAGCATGGAGGTGGGGGAGAATGAGCTTCTGGATCCTGAGCATGGTAATTAGGTAAAGCCAGCTGCCCACAGTGGCTAGTACTAAATGTCTGTGAGAAATCTTATAAGCACATAGGGAAGGGAACTACAAGTTCTACTAATAATCCTAAACAACATAATTTAAACATTAACAGAGCAAAATATTGGAGTATTTTAAATACATTTCAACTGCTGATACCAAATTGTTGTAGTCATTACCTGCGGAACATTAGAACTCCTGCTTAGTCATTAAAGTTATTTAATGTTTGTGAAATTATTTTACTTCTGCTTAATTACTGGAAACTCAAAACCAGCAACCTTTTCCAAGTGATCTCAACTACCAATACACCAAACATTTACTAACCATGGGTATCTACATATACCAAATCAAAGGTATAGGTACATACCCTAGGTACATAGCCTAGAAAGCAATGTTCCTTTCAGGATCTCTGGGGTTTGGTACCAAATACCTATGACATCATTAATTAGAGAAGAATTTCTTCAGTGTTTGCAGGAACATCTCAAGAAAAATCAATGGCTGCAAACATGAAGAATCTGAGAAGGTAAACTGAAAATAAAGAGCCAAACAAAAGCTTTTTCCCCTGAAGTACATTGCAAAGACAAACCCATCAGCATTGTTTAAACAATGAAGAAACTACAGAAGATACCATGGTCAGAATTTCACACAGAGATCTTACAGAGAAGTTGCTCTGTTCATTCAACCTTAAATACCAAGTTTGTAGAACAGTATCATGTAGCCACAAGCTTCAAACACAATTCCAAGGTGTAATATAATACAAGGTGCCCAGAGATACTAACTCAGAACCAGGCAATGCAGTTAATCTATCATTATGATTTGCAAACCAACAAGGTTTTATGAACCAATTCAGATTATCTCCAATATTTTTTATGTACTATATAGATATATTTAAAGAACAAAAGAAAAATGAAATCAGCATGACAGCAGGATTAGTCTTTTTAATGCCTGCAGTGTACTTATGTTGACTTCTGCGTCACTACACCTTAAAACTTGCTGAACGTTCTGCTGACTTTCTGAACATGATGAACATGTGCAGAAGCACTGATATTTAGGAGATATTTTCCTTATTTTGGAGGGAATCACATTATTATTAGGATTGGATACATATTTTGCAGGCAAGTCTGAAAGTACAAAAAGCAAATCATGCTAGCTGCTGTACAAACATTCTGTAGCCAATCCTTTGTCCCAAGAACTGAAACTAAACACAATGCATAGCAGAGCTAGAACTTCAAGTTCCAGAACTTGTGCTTAAAATACATAGCAAACGTTATGGTGATTTATATTCAGCATTCTAGCTATGTTCATGAGGATGAAAATCATGAGAGAACTTTCAGTCAGCTTCCAGTCCAAGCCTCTTTTCCTATGCTCATGAGGGTAAAATACTCATTTTACCTTTTTTATTCAGCAAAACATCATTAAAGAAACTTCAGGATAAATAGAATGAAATTTCATATAACAGAGCACAAAGGCCCATTCAGGGACACGAGCAGTGGCTTGTATTTTATAAAAAATAAAGCCTCCATTGGAAAAAAAAGGCTAATGACAGAAACTACCCAAGAAACAATAAACAGCACAATAAAAAGGGTGGCCACTAACATGAGCAATTATGCACTCTGAGACCTGCTACTACTGACTTGTTTTTACTAGATCACACTGCAGAACATGTAGAATGTCTCTGAGCATCATCTCATTGCCAACAGCAGTATTATATTAGCAGGTGCTAGAACAGCACAGCCTGTGTCACATGCCATTACAAGTCCATTTAAGCATGCCAGTTAGATCCACTTCAGAATAACTTTGTTCAAGTGCATTGTAAAATACAGGAATGATTAACTGAGAAGTAGTCACTCAAGAACTGAGTCTTCTCTCTAAACAACTTTGGTTTACAAACCCCGTCAGTTTTCACTATCACTATGAGCTGTCATTCAGGGGAAGTTGTCACTGTACTGACACACTGCAGCATGAGCTCCAGGGTAACTGCGCAGATTAGGATACTAAATATTTATGTCCTATTTGAATCAATGGAAAAATTGCAAGACAAAATTGTGTTTGGTTGGCTTAAGAACATAGCTTCTTTTCTGACATATTCCCATGGGAATATACCCAAAGGCCTGCATAACACAAACTGACTTATTTTGGATACTTCCCATGTTACCACTCGTTCAGCAGGGAGATTTTCACATGCAGCTTCCAGTTCTTTACAGGGCTGTAGTAACTTATAACGTTTCCTGCTAGTTCGTACATACCAGCTTCTGAAACCAGAGAAGGAAACTCACCAGGTGTAACAGCACAGTACCTGAACTTGAGCATACAGACAACAACTAGAACAGCAGAAATCACAAACAAGAACAGAAGTGTGTAAGTAACTTGTGGGTTTTTTGCCCCTTCCAATTTCTTGAAGGGTCCACAAGACTGGGCAAATCTAATGTTTTTATCAAAGCCAAACAACAGCAAATGTGCCATGAGCACCAATTTTCCCGCAGTTCACTGAATCTGGGGTAAACCCAAGCTTACACAAAGATGGGACACCTGAGCTTCTGCCAAGGTAACCATTTCTGTGGAAGAGTCCCTAGTCTATCTGGAGAAACCCTGAGAAACATCAGAAAGAAGGAGGAAAGGAGCTTACCCCACCCTGCTAAACGTTGCTAGCAAGGGATTATGCTCTCTCTCCTGTTTCATTCACTGTGGTGTTCTTGGGAACAGATTTATTTTGTACTTACAGTGTCTAATAACAGCTGTTACGCAGTTCTGTTCCCACTATCCTGACACACTAATGTTATCCTATTTAACTCTGCAGCTCCTTCTGACATAAAAACGCACCCATGACATTCTTTAACACTGTAACAAGCCAGCAATGACCAAGGGCTTCATGGCTGTTGCCAGTGCACACTTCAGTGGATTGAACTCCCCCACAGCACTGATGGATAGAAGTCATTGCAACATAATTGCTACCAACAGTATAAACCCTATAAAATAGCAAACCCCAATTCTACTGCCAGGACTGGCAGATGTATTACTTTTAGACACAAGTATTTAAAGTAGCCTTTAAGTAGAAGTATTGCTTTGCTGTTCTATTTTGCATTAGTATACTGGTATTTTTCAGACACACTCACAGCTCCATTTCAGCCCAACATGACATTGGCTTTGAAACCCAACATTAATAACTGTCATTCCCACAGAACCACCCTCACCTTCTGCTTGTATTTCTGCTGTGCTCCTGTTGATTTGTTAGACTTGCTGGTTCACCCTTCACATGGATCACAAACAATGGGTACAGGGATGTGATTTTCTGAAGAGAACTTCTCAGCCACTATAAAGCTCCACAGAGTACATTTATTTCTACACTTGACTGGGGGTAAAGAGGAGAGAAACTAAAAGAATAACAGCCTTGTCCAGAATTCCTATTTCATTCTAAGATCAATGACGACTCATTTTCAGATGACTCTTTTTTAGTAACTGGTTCTCTTCAAACCCAGATGCTACACATAGCTAGAAATGTTCATTTCTTTGTTGTAAGACTTTTAAGCATTAAAACTTGAATGTTTCTACACATCATTTCTTCTTCTTCCTAAATACCCTGTAAGGTAGAGCAAAAAGTCTGGCTGTTACTACAGACACAACTTCTGATGTATAATTGCCTGAAATTCTCATGATTTTCCCTTTATATGCACAAATCATCATGCACAGGACAAGCAAAGATGACAACTGCTGCACTGGAAGAAATTCATTTAGACAGAAAAAGAGAGGAAAAGTTAGCTGTGAAAAGTAGTATTAAAACTACTGAATTACTGAACTAAGATATTTAGAAAACAGAGCAAATACCAACCAAAAATGGTTTAGTTGATCCTTTCCTATGGGTGGGGAACACACTGGATAACTACTGAAAAGTCACAAAAAGTGGTACTTGAAAGTTTACTTGTATTAACATGAAAAGTTTACATGTCTCTTAGTTAGGCAAACACCATGGAGTTCAGAAGGCAGTCAAGTATTTGTTTGTTCAGTCTTGTTACCTATTCTGTAAGTTTTTATAACCTTCTAAACAATGAAGTCGCACACTGTAAAGTACAGCTTTTCCAGTTTTCTCTCAAAATCCTTCCCAAACAGTAGCTTAATCTCTTTAAACACTTGTCCAACATTCCCTGCATGCACTGACACCACGGAGTCTCTTCCAACAATACAGAAAAATAACAGCATGGTATGTATCTTCTTTTTCCTTTCTCTTGAGCTCCAAGTCATACTTCTAAGATAAAAGTATTTCATGAACAAGTAACCCATTGTGTAGTAAAGGCAGAGAGAAGACACAAATTTGAAGTTGTTCATTCTGCAGCTTCATTGCCAAAGCAGGATGGTTTGCTTTGTGCTGTTTCATGCTGATTACATTCTGTATGAACATGAAAATCTCAATCCGTGGGACTACCCTAAATATTCCTAAAGACATAATCCACAGAGAAACATGCCAGCCTTTTCTTTCAGCACCAAAATGAAATAAAAGAAAGCAAGGAAATAGGCTGGAATAAGCACATCATAACTGGTTTTCAGAGGACACACTCTTCATTCAGTATTTTTGTTCCTTACACCATTTGAGTGATAGGCATGAAGCAGGTAAGCAGTAGGAAGCCCTGTCTGATTCCTATTCAATATTCTGAAAGCATTTTGCTCTGTCTGGAAGAGAGGAAATGAGCATACAGAGGTTCTTGTTTGCTTTGCAAATGAAAGCTGGTATTCCCCTAGACTCACCGTATGACAGAGCATATGATCACACTCAAGGTGGGGAGAGTACTTTTTGCCGTGCTTCAGTCATTACCAGACACATTGCAGGCAGCCAGATACAGCAATGCAGTCCAGCACCTCATGGCTAAATCCACATCTGAATTTGTACTAGATATAATCCAGCAGTTAAAGGCCATATTTGAAAACCAAAACAAAACCAGACCATCTGGATTAATTCCAATTCTACATTTAAAACACAAAAGAAAGAAACCCAAGAGATCATTCAAAATAAAAAGGGGCATTTAACTTAGGAACATCTCAACACTGGGAAAAGTTATGATTCTGTTTTCAAAGTTAACAAACATACCAACCTAAAGCTGCATTTTTAGTAAAAGAACTACACTTTCGGGTCAAATAAAACTTCTAAAATACAGCATCATGAATAGTGAACTACCTTGAAACCCAGAGAGTGCAGGGTTTTGTGCAGACTGCACTCCAAAATGAGTTCAACTTCTTGTAGTTTGCTTGGAAAACCATCATTATGTCAGCTGTGGTCCTGTGTTATTTTGGTACGTGCTGCCAAAAACTGCTCATAATGTAAAACTAAAAAGAAAATTATATAACCAGGGTCAGGGGAAATGCTTTATTGTGTAGGAAGTGCATTACATGTGAGCCTCCCCTTAATTTCTCCTGTGTTTTCTGTACTTTAGCTGTCCTGCTGGTTTTAATATGAATTACAAATAACTCACATGTCACTTACTCACAGGAACCCTAGTATGTAGGAACACAGATGGGCTTAGGCAAAGCCTGTGACAAACTGGGGCAATAGGAATGCAGAAGAATGTAGCGATTACAATAGAAGGAGCTTCAAAGTACTTCAAACAATCTTTACTCTACAGAGGCAAGAGTAAGAGCCAACAACAGAAGGCACAAAGTAAAAAGTTCTATGCATGGCTTTCCCTCCTTTTCCATTTGCTCACTGCAGAACAGTGTTATTTTGCCTTTTTTCTTTAACTTAGTGTCAATTTCTTCTCCTGAGGGCAGGAGGGATTTGGGGTTTTTCACAGTTATCATAGTCAAAGCTCCAGCTGAAATTAAAGATCACAAATTAACCAAGCTTAGATGGAAATATATTCAGCCATAGTCCTATTTAAGCACTTCTGTCTTCTTCACACTTGCTTCTATTCCTCTATGGAGGAATGACTTCTTAAAAGAACATGAATTTGAAATTACTTAGGATCAGTAGGATCAGAAAACGGCCACTACTTCTTAGAGTAGAATGGGTCAGAGAACTAAATCAAGGGTAAAGAAGCAGAGATAATACCTAGGTGAAAAATACTGATCAAATCTGTAGCATTTCTTAACTTCCTGGCTCACAGGCTCTTTAGGCAAGGATGAGATTTGGCAGGCATACTGTCAGCCAATATTCCTTCAGTCAGCTCTCACAAAGCTGACTTACCCAGGTCTAGAGCAGCTTTTGATCTGACAATGAAGGGGTTTCAGGACTTCTTTAAGTGTCAAAACCATGAGGAAAGTGATATATTTATAGTTTGTGATGACAGGAAACACTGAGAGGGAACAGAATCCTCACTAAAGGGAGAAAGACAAACAGAGACCAAGAGAACATTACAAAATTGCACCGCAAAACCAAGCTATTAACCATCAAATGCGAACGTGAAGATTTTAGTTGAGTCTCTTGACTTTCTGGTACTAATTATTGTCCATTAACCTTCCACATAACCACCATGCTGCAACTGCAACACATATGTTGGTATTCAGTTTTCTTTTTAAACCTGCATAAATGAAATCCACAAAGAGTTTACATTTACCACTGCTAAATACCTGCTCAAAGATTTTTGCCAGAAAGTATGTAGAAAAAAAATCATAATCATTTCATAAGGAAAACAAATCTATGCAATCCTTGTGTTCATAGAGCCTCTCTTCCCTCCACTCTCCTTCAGAAACATTTAAAACCAGAAAAAAGCAAAATCAATGTGGTAAGGATTAGTCCTTTAACTCAGGAATAAAGTTGAGAAGGAGAATAGAACTATGGTATAGTATTTGCTCATGAGACCTCAAAAAACAATTAAAATTAAATCATTCAGTTGAGAATAAGACAGAATTATTTTAAAACAAAATGTCATGGTTTAAACCCAGCCATGCAGCTCATTCACTCACTCAACCCCCCTTTCTTGCCCTCCCCTGCTTCCAGAGGGATGGGGAGGAGAATCAAAAGAATGCAACTCCCACAGGTTGAGATAAGAACAGTTTAGTAACTAAGGTATAACACAAATCACTGCTGCTACCACCAATAATAATAATGATAAAGGAAATAACAAGGGAAAAGAATACAGCATCTCACCAACCACCGACAGATAACTCACGAGACCCCAACCCAAATGACTGCTCACCAACCAACTCCTCCAACACCCCAGAGAACTCGCCCTTCCGGGTAACTCCCAGTTACCTCCTGGGCATGACGTGCTATGGTATGGAATACCTCTCTGGTCAGTTTGGTCCTGTCCCTCCTTCCTCCCGGCCTCCGCTCCTCCCTGGCAGAGCATGAGGCTCACAAAGTTCTTGGTCAGGGCAAACATTGCTTAGCAACAACCAAAAACATCAGTGTTATCAGCTTTGTTCCCAGGTTAAGTCAAAACACCAGCTACTAAGGAAGAGAAAAAACTGACTGCAATTGCTGAACCCAGGACACAAAAGTAAATAGATGATACTGTATAGAAAAATACACTGAAATCATCACCAACCGAACATAAAAGATGCTCATTTCATCTATTCCTTCCTGTAGTTTTAAAATTCAGGTCTCATTCAGACAATTTGACAGTGTGGTACATCAAGGGGTGTCTTCATATTTGACTTCTGGCCCAAAGCAAAGTCCCACTAAAAGAAACCAGAATTCCAAATTAAATTAATAAAATATGAAGAGCAGTTTGAATACAAGAAGAAAAAAATGAAAGGTGGAGGATGTTTCTAACATCGTTTTCTTATAGTTGCAGATCCCAAGGAAAGCCAGTAATAAGCTCTCTCCTCCCTAGGCAAGTTTAACAACATAAACTACTGATACATGTATCTCCTATCTCTTTTTTCACATGTTCTTTTTCCTTCCATTTCCATACAAAATCAGAGCACACCATCCGTGCTCATACTGAGGGTCTGACTGTGAAATAATGCTCTGTGTTATGACTACATATGAGGATGGCTTGCATACACTACGCATCTAATTTCTGGTAGTACTTCAAACATTCATCCAAATTAGCAAGACTTCAGGGCACCCGAGGGCTCAGGCTTGTAGGTAGCACTGTAACTGACAACAGATGTACACTACTTAAAAGTCAATTTAATGTCTATCTAGTGAAAAATATTCTTTATGAAAGACACTGAACTCGTGCTCCACTGGGGAGCACAAGATGTCAGTCAGGGGTATCAATTTAATAAAGTCCTAGTTCAGCTTCTGCTGAGAGTTTTGTGATTGAGTTTTCTGTCACCATCAGTCCATGGTAATTCCTTGCTCCCCCAAGGACAAGGTTTCAGAGTTTGAGCAGTACAAAGCTATCACCTTGTAAATAGTGTTCACTTGTAGGAAAGCGGACATAGAAAGCTGCTGGAATTATAATAGGGAAGAAATGAGAAGTAAGTTTTGTGTCAGCTGGTTTTGTCACAAACTTTTTCTCCTTTATGATAGAAGTCAGGGTAATGGAAGGCAAAGTCACCACAGTAACTCCACAGGTTCTAATCTTCAGAGAGTTACCACATGCACACAGTACAGGTAAGTCATTTGTAGACTTTTTGTAGGCATTTGGATGTGGAGATTTGGCCTAACTTTGGGATGGATTTTATCAGGAAATCATTTTGCTTAGAGCAGATGTTCCCCAGCGCTCTGTTACCTGTACCTGCATAACAGATTAAGGAGCATATGGGAAAACCAAGACAGTGGTTTTCAAGGTGTTTTTGCCATACCGCTGAGATCCCCACCCATCAACTGTGCTAGTACGAACACATGGGAATGTGTTAAGGCAAGACCAGACATACAATGAGACAGAGACAAATGAGACAGAGGCTTCATGACTGTGGTGCCATCACAGCGCAGAATCCAACTGACACTCTTACCATTACAGACACAAAGCACATTTTTAGTTGAAAGACTGAAAATCTACAGAGAAGGCAAATGTTACACACAATACACAGTTAAAGGATTACTGAAGGATGGTGCTTAAAACATTTTTCCCCACTATTATGTAAACACTATGCAGAATTCATGGGTTTTTTTGAGAACTTGGACTAATTTGACCATAATAATCTTCTCAAGGATGACTGTTAATTGGGAAATAAACTGCTTACCAGTACTTTGGGGGCTGAAGTTACATGCTGAAAAATGAAAGAGCAAGTCATTTGGGTTTTCAGATCCTGAACTCATTTCACAGAAAAGAAAGCTTGCACAGTTAGCAGGAAGCCATCAACATCCAAAATAGAAGCCAGATTGAAATAAATTATGTCTTATTTTAGCAAGCAAATTTCATTTAATTGCACTTCTGAATAAAATTTAGCTTTTAATGCAAGATAAAAGTTTGCAGTGAGCAATGCACAATAAAAAGCATAACACAAACACAGCACAATAAAGAACATTCCCACTATAGATATACTCAATATACAGCATTATGAGTCGAAGATGTTATCCTTACTAAATCAGGGGAATGTTCTGACATGAAATCCGAGGTGAAAGCTCCTCTGAAGGACATGCAAATCCTTCTATAATGCTTCAACTCAATTCACCATGATGCTGTTCCCATCCTGTGCTTATGCAGTAAAATCAAACAGCTTTTTTAATTATTACAATATAAAGAAGTACTTCAGTGAGCAAGGCCCTTTCAAGTGGTGTTCTACCAACGTGAACAGATACAGCCAGAGGAAGGCAATCCTCCTTGCTCTCTAGGTTGCCACGGAGAGGAAAACCACCAGTTTCCATGCTGCCTTATGGGAGCACTCTGCCTGGCTGCCATTCTTCTCAGCTCCCTCCCTGCTAGAAAACCATTGATGTGTCAGAGCTTCAAGATGAGCTGATTACACAGTCCCAGGGCAAGGATTGCTCCAATCACTGGAGCAGTGTTTCTTTTCCCACTTCTCATGAGCTATTTACCATATTCTATTCTCTTGTTTGTTTGTTTTGAAGTTTGTTGTCTTTCCTCATTAGAGACATTTGCATTCCAAGGGAGATGTGCACCTGATTTACATATTTGTTCAATCCAGACATATAAACAGCTTGAATATTTGTACACTGACAGAGCATCATGATGTAAATATAGTGAAAGAGTCTTGTAACAACTCCACTACATCTCTGAGGGTAATGTGTACAAGTGCTTCATGTTGTGGCATTATTAAGGAAAGTATTTTGAGACAAGCCCAAAAGAGAGCAAGTTACAAGTAAACCCATCTTACTTTTAATTTTGTCCAACTTATTACAGAGAAAAGAACTAAATGGGTGAGGGGAAAACGTACTAAAAGTCAAGTGATAAATTTAAAGGAATAGATTTAAAAATGCCACTGCCTTGTGCTACTGCCAGACTTGCCTTGAGGGCCCAACAGCCTCACCACAAGAAGTTCCATTGAGTCATGGTATTTTGAAGGGCTGAGCATGCACTACCCAAATCCACCTAAGGCTTCCTTTGAACTACACAATTGCCAGGTAATTCTCTTTTCAATAAAGTACATACCAAACAATAAAACCAGTTTGTCACAACTTCTTAGCCCTTATTACCATCAGCTGTACAGCACAAAGTATTAGGCAATAATACTGTTTTAAAGAGAGAATTGTCTATAACATCAACTGACCTAATGTCTTGCCTTTGTATATACATAATGCAGTTTCTGAAATGTTTTTGGATTTTGCAAGTCAAATCACACCCTGATTCCCAGGGATCTGCCTCCCAGCCTCCCTACAGCTGACCAGCAGCTGTAGGCACTGCTTTTTAATGGAAAGACAAAGAATCTTTCTGTGTCTCTCCTGCTGTTTTCATCTGAATATGGGAAGAGACCTACCAAATATTTGTTTGTAGATAAATAAACTGCTGAGAAGCATTCCATTCAGATCAAAGCAGGCAGATGGGTGACCTCAGTTTACTCCCGAGCATGTCTGCTATTTTAGGAGATGTACCGAATACTCTCACAAAATGCAGGGCAGAAAGTTCACTTGCATCTCCCCCCAGACTTAAGATTTCTGCCCTAGAATATTCATGGCTAAGACAGAAACAACACACAGAGCTTCACTTGTGCTGCTGGCTGCAAAAGCTAGCCAAGAAGACGGCCAAGGGCCCAGTGGTACAAGGTCTGACTTGTCTTCAAATGCAGGAAAGTACTACTCAGAGATGGGAGCCAGACACAGAACAAGAAGGAATTAAAGTGGCAGGTAATGCCTGTTACAGAGGTAGTGAGATCCCACATTATTCAATTGCTGCTGGTTTCTGAAACACTTCAAGTCTGTGTGGTAATATTGTGTAATTATTGTGAGAAATAAAAGCATCACCCTAGACATGAGTCATGGATATTTTTCCCACCCCATGCTTAGAAAATGATCTACAATATGTAACCAACCACATTATTTGACTTATAGAGCTCAAAATCACATAAGTCACATTACCATGGTCCCTGTTATGAAAACCTCCTCCTATATTACCTAAACTTACACTGAAAAAAAAGTGTGCTAAAGTTAATTCTATCTACTGTTCCAAAATAAAAAGCTCTAAACATCATAACTTTATGTAGTATCTATTGATATAAAGAAGCCCATACTCATTGCTACATACAGAACTCTGCCAAAAATTCAATTCATGTTTATTAACCCTGCAAAAATAGGGGTAATTTTAATTTTAGTTCTATAATCAGATATTGGTATGAACATAAATACATTTATATTTAAACACACATTACAATTAGATTTGAATATTAACATCTCTGATTCAGTATTTTGAATTAAATGTATATAGTTAAAAACAGAATACAGCTGCTCAGGTCACTAATCAAAAACAGAAGCCAACCTGAGAAAAGAAAAATCAACCAAAAGCCAGATATGCCTTAAAATACATTTTTTCTTCTAAAATCTTTACATCAAGTTCAATATGAAATGTGACAGATGAAACACCCCAGAAATACCCAGAACACAATATATCTTGTATTGCTACTGATACAACAGACTGCAGCACTTCCAAGCCCAAAGATCTTTACCACATCCAGATTTGATTCCTATGGTAACTTGTTTTCCTTTTCCCCTTTTATTCCTAAGCTGCAGGACATACTGGAAACCAGAGCATTATGTAATGTGCCCAAACAGGGAGACTTCTACGACAAAGAGAGACAACCTGGCACTGTGCTATGTGAAATCCAAAGCTGATGGCTGAAGCTGCAATATGCCAAGGCAGGAGCACACAGTTTATTCTCATACTCCTCTTCTCTTACTGTTAGTCTGCTCTGATGTGACTGTGGCATCAGCACAGGAACCCACAGGGACACAGAATTTTGCACGGGTAGGTGTGGAGCTGTAACAAGTTCTCGTGGATTAAATGAGCTACAGGCTGCTAATGGCAACAGCAGAAGTACAGGAATACAAGGAAATTCTTTGCCTTAAACCAAGTCTTGAGAAAAAGAAATCATTTTGCAGGGTTAATAAATACTAAACGATTTTTTGCAGAGTTCTGTATGTAGCAATAATGATTATGTGCTTCTCCACATCAATACTGAGTTACAGTAACAACCTCTCATCAGGAAATCACACAACATTAAGCTGAATTACATTCAAAAGTAACAGTGAAATAACACGTTAATGCTGTCCCAGCACCCGTCTCCTTGCAAGCACCTCACAGCAAGGCTATTACACCTTGCAGAGTTTCATCACTTCATCTTCAAAACTCCAATGTATGTCAGAGCTCTCATGCCAAGGATAATTAATTACTTATGTCTGACCCGACTGTGACGAGGGATTCTTGGAATGGTGTTAACTAAAGCCATTCTTTTATGCTTCCAACCTTGTGACTTGCCCAAACACCACATCTAAATTCCAAATGATCAAACATAACCTGGATAGTTCAAAGTTGAAAGAAAGAGACAATTTGTAGTTGTCAGTCTTCATCATTCTGCAAAGTAAAACCCACCACTTAAATAATAGTAATGCTACTTGACACACAGGCAGCACAAACAGCCCACCACTGCAAGCCAACCAGCCTCTTTGGATGCTGTTTGTTTCACAAGGCTCATTTACCATTACATTCATGCAATGATGATGAATTTCTCAACATGGAAATTATTATTCTCTAAGAACTTGCCTTCATGTTCCTGAGTTATTAACATTACCTCAGCTTATGCAAACACATGCCTCTGACATTCTCCCTTTAAACCTCCCTCCTCTTTGCTCCAGCGTGTTTTGCCTTCCATAAGAATTTCACCATTTCTAGTTTTGTTCAATATCTTATCAAGGCAAGTGGCATTTATAAGGCAGATTTACACAGCTTGCAGTCAGGTGGATTTCTGCTTGGGTGTCAGCTGAATGTATTTTCTTATCGCAAAGTCTGCCTACTTGATAGCTGCAGTCAGGCAATAACAGGAAAGTAATGGCATGAGAAGGCATAGGAGCAAGCTAAAGAAGTTATGGTTATTTAATGGGCACTGACTGTCCACCATGAAAATTTTAAAGCATAATACCCAAAACAAGGAGTCTTTGGTTGGGAAGGAAGCTAGATCTGCTGCAGAACAGCTTCAGCAAAGCTTCTATCACCTCAGTAAGAGGTAAACCAGAAAGCTGGAACACTGGTTCAGCAGATTAATACACGAGCACGTGTTGCCACAGCTGCTGGAACTCTGAAGCTGGTTTTCATCTATGGTTATGAAATACAGAATTTCGGAAGCATTACCTTTTTGGTTCAGAGCACTAAAAGTAAATGATGGCCACTAAAAAGCAACAGTGGCTGCGGAGCTAGATTATACAATGTAAGTTTTCATTAATAATTGTCCTGCAAGTCACTTGAATGTTAATGAGAAAGCAAAGGAGTGAGCTCTCAGAATCACTAGGAATTCTGTTGTCCACTTGAAACTACTGTCCACTATAACTCTTAATTATGCTTGGTATTACCCATGAATTCACATATGATTACAGAAGTCAGCATACTATTTTATCTAGATATATTATACACAGAACTAAGAATGTTTGATATGAAGTTTTTGTTTTCACGTACAGCTAGACATTAACATCTGCTAGTGCGCTTGCCACATCAGAAACAATACACTCAATTTCATGTTTTACATTAAAATCTTAAATCTTCTCATACCTTATTACACTGCATTAGGAATGTTCATGTTTGATAGAAATGTTTCTAGAAAACCAGCCCCATTTGCCTTATATTTATTGTACTTAAATTTCTATTGCTTTGTTTTGAATTCTTTCCTTACAAGAGAAACTTCATTTGTTAGAAAAGAGATCAAAGCTACAAGCAACACGAACATCACGGTTTAGTGTGAAAACAGGCAAAAGCACGGCAACAGTTCTTTATCATTGCTCATTCTTCCAAAATGACAAACTTATATAACACTGAGAAGAGCTGAGTGCTTTCCATCCTTCTGTACTGACAGCTTTTGGCATAGGCAACTATGACTCAATTTGAAAAAACCCGAGAGAGCATTTGTGCGTGAACACTAGAGATGGGCCAGCTCTTTTTTAATCAGCTATTAAGCACAACAAAATGGCATTTGAGCTCTGTCTGCTCATTCTTCACCTTCCAGATTATCTGAATAAAGGCTAGTAGGCAAATGGAGAAAGTGCAAGAAGTGGAAGTAGAGCAGAGAAGAAGCAGAGTGAGAAAGACTGAGAAGCAGCAGTGACTGCGAACAGTACTGGAGAATGGTTAAAACTGTAAATCTTTTAACAACAGAATGATTATTCTACATGAAGTAGCACTTGCTTTCACTAGAAACAGTCATTTATTTTCAATGCATCTTGCCAAATAGGATAAACTGGAGGAGGGAAGTTGGGAAATTTTATCTGTATAATAATTCAGGCATCGTGTGACAGCACATTTCTCACCAGCTTCCCAGCCTATTCTACATCCCACAGCCTAAACAGTTAGGAGCCTGTCATATTAATAAAGCCAGGAATACTAAGGTTGATCATCCCCAAATGAAATGATTTGTGACCAAACTAAACAGAGCTGTAGCAATTATTTTTCCCTTATGTGAACTAGTTCTCATTTTTTAATCCTAACCCACAGTGACTGGCTTGTGGATCTTCCAGTCCTAGGGTAACCAGGCAGGAAAGGGTGCACAAGTGCTAATTGTCACCTGCTGCTTGCATTTTCCTTATCAGCCATTTGGCTTCTGCCTAAATAGCCAATGAGGCTCCTGATGTTAAGTTATACTCCTGAAAGAGACAAGATTCATGTCAGTATTTGAGTGCTTTTGTGGTAATAAGCGAAGTATCTGTAGACGCTGTGACTCCTCTTCCACCATCTCCAAATAGATCCTCCTCCAGTACTGGGGCAAGATATACAGAACTGCATGACATTACTGTCTAAAGGGAAAATATGAAGGAGTTAAAGAGAAATGAGACTTGCTCCCCAACAAACACTTGCCAAGTCCTCCAGCAGTCTTTCCTGGAAAGAGATCATTCTTTTGCAATCAGCTAAAAGCAAAATAAGAAGGCACCCCTGCCTTGGGCAACTGGGTTGTAACTAGGTGATCTTAAGGTCCTTTCTAACCCTAATGATTCTACGATTCCATGATAATATCAAGGCTGCAATTCAACCTTCTACTGCCATTAGCTGACCAAGATATTCCACAATAGCCACTATAAAGTTTAAGCCTGATGGAGAACTCACTCTAGGAAAAAATTTTAACCAGGAACATATATTATTTCCCAAGTGTTGCTGACCCTTTACCTATCCTCTACCTGTAACCTGTCCCCATGGTTCAGCACAGCAGACAGTGAATGCTGGTTCCAAAGCTGCTCTAGTTTTTGCTGCCACTGAAACTGTCACCAAAAAGCATCACTGGGATGAGAAGGCATTCTGTATTCTGTCTTACACAGGGGGCTTTCAGTAGCTTTTTCATCTTTAGAAGGTGATAGCTGAGGAACAGCATTGCAGCATTTACAGTATCTAAAAAATAGTGGAAAGCATTTTAATTGACTATGCACACATTTGTGCTGCTGACATCAGTACGTATTTGGGACAAGTTGCTTTGGCTATATAGAGAGAGCTGACAGCTCTGGCATGCCAGTTAGTTGTCAATAGCTCAGACAGTGCCTAGTCTCAGAAATTCTGTGGTTCAAAATCCAAATAAATGCTGGGAGTACAACTGGTCCAACTCCTCTGATTAATCGTTGCACTTTCCTTCTTCTGCTTCATAAGTCTCTTCAGATTAATTTGCAGGCCAGTTTGTGGCAAATCCCATACCTAGGATTTCTTTCAGAAATTCAAGCCTGTGCTCTACGTTTCCCCACTGACTTCTGAGAACTTCAATTGATCTTCCCAAACATTAATACCCTTCCTTTTATCAGGTATAAATACAAATTTATTAATGTTGATAGATTAAATAAATATTAACACTAGATTTACACAGAAAGCTTCTAAAATGCACCTAAAATAACGTATGTCTTAATGCAGATAATTAATGTTAACTTTTCCTATACCATATACTTAAGTATTGCCGCTGCTTGGTGCATGCTTGATTAGGTACTCCTATGGTACCTATAGGTACAGCAGAGGGCTGGTGTCCCTCTAAAGGATGATCTAATTTGGAACTGTAGGCAGAAATCACATGAGGAACCAGGTAGTGTCACGGTTTTGGATGCGTGTCAAAATGTCATACATGTTTTGGTTAACATTTTGTTAGCCCTGGATTGTAGAAATCCACAGGATTTCTATTGGAAGCAGTCCCAAGCATCTACCTCAGTAAGTTTAAACCTTCATTCCAGCTTATTTCCATCCACTGTCTTCTAAGTGCCTTTTTTTCTCTGAAATATAATCAAAACCTCGAGTAAAAAAATCAAATTAAACCAAGACTAAGCTGGAGAAAACAAATACGTTGGGTTGGGATAAGAGTTTGCCTATATAGTGCTTTATCTGAAAGTCAGGCAGGAAAACTAATTTTTTCTTGTCCAAGCTCTTTGCTGATACCAGGTTATCACAGCTGGAACAGGGTATCACTGGGGATCAGAGGACTGGAACAGCTAAATTTCTGTCTCAGCCCATCTCAGACAGTGTTTATGGATGCTATTTATGTTATTCTTGGCTGTGTATCATTGCCAGGCTTGGCAGTTGGGTGAACTCTGCTTCCAGATCTGAATTCAGAAATAGAGACTATCCTGACACAGAGAATATCTATGTTCTGCTCCTTCAAGTATGCATTTACTTATTATGCAATTAATTCTTTTAAAGCTGGTAGCTTGGTAAGATAATAATGTGGGGTTTTAATTATTTTCAAATTACTGTTAATCAGAAGTTGGTATTTTCCCCATGATTCCTTGTGTTACTGATGAGTGACAAGGGGATCACTCTGAAGGAGTGAAATGAGATTTCATATGCAATAGGGAAAAATCATCCACCTCTTTGCCAAAAACCTGCTAGACACAGGAAAGCTCTTGAAGATGCCTGAGAACATAACCACACATTCTGAGGAAAACACATACATGAACAGAAAGCCTCAGTAACAAACTTGATAAATCCATTAGAAAATGGATTTAATATCTAGTAGAATTAGTAATAGGTGTAAAAATGAAAACTATCTTACTTCTTTGGCATGTCCAACTGAACATGGACATCCTAGCCTACTGAAAGGGGACTTCCCACCCAGGTAAGATGTTGACATGAAAGACAGCAACAGAAGGCTGAAAGCAGCTGTGTTTGCTGCAAGAGTCTACAGGCCCCTAACACCGTAAACCAGTTCTGCCCCAGAAGACTATGTGTTCAGTAATCTGTTCCCAGTCTGAACACTTGCCTTGGAAATCAGAAGCAGGTTGTTCAGAACATACTTTCAGAAGCTCCCAGCACAGGACAGGAAAGAAGTACAAGTGTCCTCCCATCGCAAGACAAACTACATAGAAACATACAAATTAAAAGCTTTACAGACTTACATGAGTGATCTTTATTTCCTTACTAAAAGCACTTACTGATGAACTGGTTTCACAATCTAAACCCCAGCAAACAAGCCAAACTGAATGCCTAGAAAGTCATACACACAGTCACTGAACACTTGGCTTTTACAATAAAGACTGATAAATGCTTTAGGACATACTGTATCCTATATGTTGGCAGCTAGCCTCTATCTTTGATATGGTAATTATAAAAGATTGCACTGTCATCCTAGAAAGCACAGAGCAGAAGTGAAGGAGGAAAACTCACCCTGAAAGATACACTGAAATTTAAAAACAGCCAACAAATTCTTCACTTGGAACACATTAGAATGACATATCTGGTACACTGCAGAAATTAATACATTTTCATGCTCAGAAATCTCACACCACAGTTTTCCCTGAACTTCCAACAGCAAGACATTTTGCATCACTGATGATCCCATGGTTACTACTGGTCTCTTATTTACAGTAAATACACACTAAGCAATGCAAGAACAGTATGCTGGAATGACTTCTGTGCCATTTCTCTTTCTGTCACAAGTCTACTCTTCCACACTGTTAGAGCATTTTGACTGCTTTTGCTTTGCCCTGCAAAGACATTTTTCTAAGCAATTAAGCCAGTTGCAACTAAGACACTTGAGCAAAGCAGCCATTCTTCAGCCTGCTAGAAGCTGAAGCGGTATAAGCAATAGAAAGCTGCAGAAAGGAGCAGTACACGCTGCTGAAGATAAATCCCATGCTGACACGCACCTCTGCAACTCCACTAAAACTTCTGCTCTCATTGGTATAATTTTTCCACCTAATGAAGAAAAACTCTTATGACAAAATAGTCTATAGTTCCAGTTAGTATTTCTATTTATGTGCATACATAAAGTGTGCTTACATACTATTTGTTTAAAAATGCATCATCCTATCACAATGCAGTTAAAATCAAAACTAATACTGTTAAAAACTTATTTTTCAAACTATGTTCCATTTCTTTTATCCTGGGTTACTCTGGGGTCTGTGCATTTCTATTTCAGTGACAGGTAAGGTACTAATGCCATTTTACCTCTACAATGCACTAATGTCATTTTATGTCTGTGATGACTTAAACCATAAACTGCCTTTCCCACACGATAATGGGATGATAGCAAGTGCATAGTGCCTAAAAATCACTATATAAATTCAAAGTCATTTATCTGGTGGTAGCAGGAGGAAGAAAGGTGCAGTTCAGCAACTGGGGAAAGTACATGACATTTCGATGCATCTTTTTTAAACCTCTATTTAATATTTCTCCTTAAAGAGCTGACCAATTCTTGGATGTCACATAGCAGCATCCTCTATGATCCTCAAGGAGCACACTTTTGGAGGAGCAGCTACTCCCACAATTCCATGATGTCCATAAAATGATGACACAATACTCTGATTAGTTTTAACTGTTCAACTCAGTTGTTCAAAATAATTCCACAAGGAACAGTGTACCACCTTTTTTGGTTTAAGGATCCAGTCTCCAGAAGAGGAAAGCTCTAAGAAAAGTGAATGCGTTTGGATAGAGTCAGACACTCTTTCAACTAATGTTCATGCTAACGTCCTTCAAGTGTTGTCATGAGCTATTGCCTGCATCCTTTCTGTAGAATCTTGTCTTGCTTTCAGCAAGTCTTGAATCTGTTTAGCAGAGCAAGGTGCTGGGAAGGGGATTCTGTCATGTTTCACCCTCTTTCCATCAAAAAGGGGAGAAAAAATAAAAAGCCCTTACACTGAATTGTACTATTAGAATATGCCAGTCACAGGAACTACACTGGCCTCTGAATAACCATGGCAAGGCGGCGACAAGCAAGGCTCCTCTGGCTCCTTTGTCTTGACAGACCCTTTCACTGGTTCAAGACTCATTAACAGATGTCAAATGAGCCTTAATTCTGCCCTCAGCCATTATATCAAAAAGAAAATACATCAAGGAAGGTTCATCTGGACAGCTTCTCTGCAGGAGCACACAGGACAGGATAAGCTGTGCCTCGTAGGAGACATCCTGCAGAGTTCCTACAAGTTCTCAGCAGTGTTTCAGTCTGGATATGGAACTTGTAGTGAATGCACCTCCCACCTCCCTGAAGCTACAGCTTTGCAAGCCTATAAGTACAAGGCTGGAAACATAATGAGCTCCCTGCAGACTTCTTCCTAGCACATGCTAAAGGATGTGCAAAATGTAAAGTAATAATGCTAATTAGGCAGGAAAAAAAAGAGCCCTGTAATTCTGTTCCCTCAAGCAGCTGAGTTGCTCCCTTGCACTGAGGGCATTAGGATGACCTTGTCCTTATAACACTTAGCCCTACTGCAGAAAAACTGCAGTGCACAAATGCTTACACAGCTTTCTGAAACTCGACTTTTAATACTGCTGGGAGACCAATGGCTCTTTACAGGAAGATTCTCTCCTACCTATGGATGCAAGCGTTCCAACAAGTGGCCAGTTCCTCTATTGACAATTATATTGATGGCTTAATAGCAGTAAAAGACCAACTAGCATCATACATGTTGCTGTTATCTGTAGCACATTGATTAGAGAGTGGTCATCAGTGACAGTCAATCTACAAAATCAAGTTGCTACTACATTCCCCAATAATCATCTCTTCCCTGTAACTCTTTTCATTTTATAATTTAAACTACTTTGGCTGTCAGAGTTACCTTTAATACATGAGGCTTATTTCAAGTCATCATAAGTCTCACGCTAAAATATAAATTAAGAAAGGCTTACTAAAAATCAAAGTGATCATGCATAACTGAATAACCCTGAGTGAGGAGAGACTGGGCAGAAAATAACAACCTATTATAAATACAATTCAATTGTTGTACAACACTAATTGCTTCCTGGAATTTTTCAGGAAAAATATAATAAAGCCAAAACTTCCCATGGAAACAGAAATCTCCTAAGATGACTTAAGACTATGTGCTCAAATCTTTTTGCAACAGCCCAATAGGGTGTTTCTGTGGGATAAAAGAGGCAGGACTTCAACCTCCTTTCTTGTCTCTATGTAGCAACTGTCTTGAAAGCCATCCTTCTGTATTAAATGGCAGAGTTCCTAACATCCTACACTTTTTCTGGACCAGGAAGCCATCCATCTATCCTGGCTATCTTTATTCTTAAAAAGGTCTCAAAGATGGACATCCTTTAAAATCTTGGAATAGGACATTTTTGGAAGGCCAGCTTCTGCAGGCTTGAAGTTAGTTTGAAAATCAAATCCAACATGACTACTTGAAGAGCAGACATTAATACATTTTTGCCAATAAATACATAAGTAGAAAATGCAACATTTGTAACTGAAGGGTAATAAAGTTTATGTAGTTGAATAATAAGATTTAAAATATTAAGCTCAATCACAAAATTGCAAGCTTGTTACTTATTTCTTTGTGGTTCCTTCAGCAGCATACTCAGCAGTAGAGTACCAGCAGTCACTGCAAGAGGCTTATTTAAATGAAAAAATACAGACAGGGCAAAATTTGGCTAACAAAATATATATATTTTTAAAAAAATATAGAAACCTGGGGAAAGAGGAAGCAGAAATTCCTTCCCAGTGCAAATTCTGGTATAAGTTGGGCAAAGTTACACAGCTCCTGAAGCAAAAAAAAACAGAATAAGAACTATGAGAAGAACAGCCCTGCTGAAGACTGTTCTAAGCCTGAATGTATCTCCTATGTAATTTGCTGTAAGAAATTTCTCTGTATATAACTTCTTCTTTCACACATAATTAAGAGCTGTCATGATTCAGGTAAAGAGTTGCTGGAAGTAGGATAGTAATTGCAATCTTCCACCAAGGACAGATATAATAAATAGTGAAGATCTTTCGCGAAACAGTACCTGCCTCGAGAGCAGAACTTCTGTCTCTGTCACCTTCCAAAAGCATGTGGAAGTCTGCTATGGTAATTTAACTTGGAAACAAGTAGAAACTTTGCTGGGTAGTGCTTTGCATACAAATGTGTACAGGAAAAAGAACCAAGTGACTACAGAAGAGATTTAGAATAGCTGAATACTTCATAGGGGTGGCTGAAGGTGGTGTAAGAGGTTGGCACCTACAGGCAAATGTCTCACTCGAGCTCTCATTTGCACGTCATTTTTCATCAAATTTTTAAGGAAACAGAAGTTGTAAATTTTTTGTTAATAAGCAAGGCTGCATTTTTAAAAAGAAAAAATTTACATGCACTATTTTCACTTACATCCTTTTTTTTCCCCATCTGAAACTTTAGGTGTATGTGTTACATCCTGCACAGGTCTTAACACTATAAGGCACAGGTTCTCTCCTCCCTTCCTACCTTTTAAGAACATTCACAGTTCACATGTACCACTGCAGAACTCCTCAGAGGGTAGTTTCATTGTTATTCTGAATACATATATTTGGAGTAATGTGTTTCTCCTCGGAGACCCATACCTCCAGTGGCATTTTCCTAAAGCCTATTCCGTGTTGATACACATGCATATGCATTATACCTTACTTGCAACTCCTCAGAATGAAATTCCTCACAGCTTTCTTCTGTGAATTGCTTAAAGACTCAGACATTAAACAGTTGTACAGAATCTGATAAAGTTTTTCAATATTAAAATATAATGCTTTTTAAGATGACCATGAAGCAAGACGTTAAACAAGATTTTTACCTACCATGGTTAAATGGACATTTATCAAAAGCTTACTAAACGGCTGCAGAACAAAAAGGAAAATGATGAATACTTCATGCAGAAGGATTGCATTTTCCACTCTCTCTAACAAAATATCATTCATCACTTTCTTCCTCCCCTGCTACATTCCCATTTTCTTCAAAAGATGTTTCTGAAGTTGGACATTTTGCTTTGCCATTTTATCTGTAAAGCAACTCAAGAGACATAAATAATCTTACTGCAGTCCACTAATGTTTACATCTATTTCCTTCCTTGTCTTTACTTTCTTCTACTTACATCAGCAGGGATGGTTTGCAGTGATTTCAAACAACTACATTCTTTAAATGAAGAATCAACAGAGCTCAAAATCATGATTTTGTGTTACCAGATGTGATACCTACCTGACTGAACAAAAATAATTTTATAAATACCTGTAAAGGAGAGGATATAAAGGACTTCAAGACAGTAGGAAACTCAATCATTCAAATGTGTCTCTTTGTTTTAATGTGTACGTAAATTTTGATCAATGTCCTTAAGAAGTAATACTAGAGATTTAACATGTAAACCAATTTTAATTTCGTAGCTGTGCAATAAAATTTAATGACTTTTACTTAGACATAATACACACCACTTCTGAAATTTGATGTGTAATATCTTTTTTTCCACAGCCAAGATTCTCTATATAAGTTTATGCTTCAACTTCCTTTTCTTGTGGGTGGGATGGAAGTGGTGAAAGTGTTTCAAAATAGCCTTACTTTATCAGCAAAGATAATAACTTCCAAATAGCATATAAATAAATGCATCCCTTCATTCTCAGCCACCTCCCTAGCCCTCTCATTTTTCACTTGCTCCTCAAAGACCTCTCTTTCTGCCTTCATTTTCTTTGTTAAATTCTCTGTCTCTGTCTTTATAATTCTGGTAGTTGCTAAACTGCTTACCAAAAGAAACCACGTTGGCTAGTATTTCCAGTAGTTTTACTCCACTTCAAACACCCAATAACTGGATATATCAGAGAGGGCAATAAAGACCAGTAGAAACACTGACTCCATTCTATGATGAAAAATGCAAAGATTCCCAGAATCATCCCAGGAAATAAGGAGCTTATTTCTGAACTGACCAGCTTGAACAGGGTCCCTTCCCATGTGGCTCAAAGAGATGACTGGTAAACAGTTTACCTAAAACAAGAAGATCTTGCACCTTACTTGAAAAAGAAGCAATGCTACTGAGACTGCAGGGCAGCAGATCTCTTTGTCTGCTCAGTGCATTCACATCCTCTGTTCCTCTCGGCTGTCTCTGAAATAAACTCTGGGAAGAAACATCAAGCCCCATGGCTGGGAAATAACCTTTGCTGCCAGCAGGAGGCAAGAACAGCCTGCAGCTTCTAACAGATTAGTGGAGATCCATTGAACCAATGCCTTCAAAACACAGAAGCAGCCACTAGTAACAAAGCAATTTCAATATTACAGGTAATACAAATGAGTTTTGCTAGATCAAGGTGATGTTGACAAAAGGAATTCATTAAATAATATTCCTTTATAGCATGGGGGATGGGAACTAGCTTATCTTTAAAGGACCCTTCCAACCCAAACCATTTTATAATTCTATAACTCTATATTCATTTCACAGAACGCAATCTTCTCACTTTTATTGATATAAATGTTCGTTTTTCACAGCCCATTTTTTGCACCATGTAACGCTTTAGCATCCACTCCTCTGGATTTCTTTCAAAGGCAAAATGTATGAACATGGGACAGCCATAAGATAAAGGGTCTTATAGGTCTTTATTCTGCAGGGTAAAATTTCCATGGCTCATGTTACAGCAGTGATCTAGGAAAGCCTTAAGTGAAGGCCATTTGGTTTTGCTGAAGAGTGGGAATTCTGTCAGTCTTACCCAAAAGTTCCAATTAATAGTTATAGTAGTTGGATAAAGATAAGAGAAGATCAGTCAAGTGACTAGAATGGTTTTGAAACATTATTGAGGCTTCTTGTTTGTTAAGGAACTCTTAATGGAACAAGCTTGAAAAGCCTCACATGTGCTCAAGATGCTTGCCTCATAACAATATTTTATACCATCCCTATACTGCTAAAAGCTTAGTTTTGTGCTAAGAAAAAATATTGAAGGACTTTAAGAAGGAAATGAGAAGGAACAGATGGCAGTTACGAGCAGTAAACATAACCCCCAAACAAAGCACCAGATCAAATATGAGCAAAACAATTGGTAGTCCACCTTCAGTTCTCCAGTCCTTCCCATTTGTCTGCAGAATAGATTGGTTGCTGAAAGAAGATGGTTAATAATTCACACTGAGTCTTCCATACCTCTCTTCAACAAGTGTGTTTACAAAGAAAGCAAAGTATTGCATTAATCTATGCCTCCAGCATACATGACTTAAGTAACAGAGTTTCAGATATATAACTAACAAAACCCATCATGGCACATCAGCAGGGGGTGTGACAAAAAAAATATACTTCCTAAAGCTATCAGTTTTTTCAATGAAAATTATCCCATTTATTGCTTCCCATTTGGATCATATAAGATACATACTCAAATTATCAATAACTTTATTATGGGTAACAATCTGTGCGGACCTCTGGGGATATTTTCAAGGCTTTCAAGATACAGCATTGTGCAGATCTTTTCATTTTCATTTCATAGGTGATCGTTTAAAAAATACTAGTGAATCAAGAGTCAACTAGGCTAAATTTAACTTTAAATCAAGCCCTTTTAGGGTCTTTGTAGGGCCTTGATATTTTAATAGCTTTGCACACATATTTAAATGGCTCAAAATATTTAGTATTATTTTTAAAGAGTGCAGGTCTCCATAAAACTTTCTTACCTATTCTTGTTCAGTAGTACATCCTTTTTCAATTGAGTTTAGAATGTGGTATTCCACTTCCCCCATTCTACACCCTGGAATTACCTCTTGACCAAAGGTGGTGTGAGGTATGAGGAAATAAGCTCCAGAAAGAATTCAGAAAACGTAAACATAAGGAATAAGGCAAGAGTTTAATGTTGGGGGGAAGATGGGGTATAGGAGAAGGGAGGAGTTGTCATGTGAACTACAAGCTGGTCTCCGTGCATCATTGACAGATTTTGGTTTCTTATTAAAAGGTCTGGGATTTGTCTTTCGTTTCTATTTGCAACCCTGACAGATTATATTCACCACTATGTGCCAAAAAATCTTGTAGAGCTGAAACTGCTATTTATTAATAAACATAAAGGGAAGCACTGATGTGCAGAGCAGTTCTGCCATGAAAAACACTGGCTAAATGATGCAGGAAATGAAAGAAGGAAATTAAGGAATAGATCCAGCAATAGACCTTGACACACCTCTTTTGGGAGAAGTCAACATGCTTCCCACCTAGGTGACATTTCAAGTGCTGCACCCTCAGGATCTACCCACTGTCCTGTGACAGTTAAGACTCGTCCTTGTATTTGGTCAGTTAGAGCAAGCAGCAAACAACAATAATCCCTGAGCAAAAATCTGGGTCAAAAATAATCCCTATAGTGCTATCAATGATCACTTTCTATAGATAACTATAAAGAAAAACTTGTTTGCTTTTTCCTTTTCTAGTACTGAAGCATTTCTTGGAGAAAGTTCTGGTTGTGAGCTTCAAGATATAAGTAAAAGGTATCTTGTATTGATTTTTCTCCTACAAATCTTAACAGGTTTATGCAGTTTTTGAAAGGAGTGTTGACAGAATCCTCAAATGGATTACAATGCCAGAGAACAAAAAGGGAACTGTGATCTTTTATTGAAGAACTGAAAGCCTAAAATTCAAAGACACTTCCAGCTTTAAAGAAACTTAATGCAGGAGATGCAATTTTCACTTGTCAAGGTGTGTTTCCTTTTTTGAAGCCTTGTTCAGTTTATTCTGGCCAACTATAGAGCAGAATACAGAGGCTGATGTTCAGCACACAGACTCCTTAATCACAAAGTGGTGTCTGGGATCCAGGCTGCACTGAATCCAAATAAATTCCTAGTTCTAGTCAATAAACATATGTCTGAAGTGTTTGAAATCCTGCCCTTTACTTAGCTGAGTACCTCTTTCATGGTCAAACAGCTCATTTGTCCAACCTTATATGCAAGCCAGAACACCTCACAAAGAGTCAAATTGTTGTTTAAAAAGAATTGGAGATTCATATTTCTATAATGAAGTCCTAGTTGCAGTAACACCAACACTCTCCAAATGCCTTTGTAACATGACAAGTATGTTGTATTTGCAGAGGCAAAGCTTCAGATTCAAGTCCTGCACCGAGTGGAAGTACGAAATCCACTTGGAATTTGATACCCCAGATTTACATGAAAGTTTCAGAGTCTGGGACCAATCTGATTGAGGTGATTTTAAACACAAGTCATTTATCAGATGTAAAACAAAACCAGCTCAAAAACACCCCCTAAAAGCACTAGAAAACTACAATCCTGTAACAGCCATTAAGGAAACGATTGTGTGAAGTACATATAGCTTACATATACATGATTCTGGATTAAGATCAGAAACTGAGACAACTTGTTCCTAACAGAGCAATGTCAAGATTATAATTTTCATTACTTTTGTTTTAGAAAAAGAAACTAGACAAGTAAGGAGAAAATCAGTATTGGAAGTGAGACCAGCACTGCATCAGAGGAAAAACAAAGAGCAAAGTGGCACATTAGTGTTTGGAGAGTTGTCTGTGCTTCGCTACCAGAACTGCTGTGGATTCTTAATTGATGAATTTTCATACCATAGTTCAAAGCTCATATGCCTAAATCAATAGCTGTAGGCTTAAGGATTAAAAGTCATAAACACTGGCTTAGACATATGTCTCTGAGTTATCTGCCTTGGGATTTTGATATCTGGTTTTAAGTATTACCACCACCATTCCAATGCTTCTGATCAGCATAAAGCTAATTATGTGCTGCTATTAAAGGAGATTACATGAGACACTGACAGTTGGAAAGACCTAATGACCAGATGGACAGAAAAAAAGAACAACCCGTGTTGTTTAGCTTAATAAATTTGCCAGAATTTTTGTAGGCAGCTTTTATCACCAGCTTCATTATTTCATTCTCCATTAAAAAAACAAACAAACAAACAAACAAAAAAAAAAACAAAAAAAAACAAAAAAAAAAAACCCAATCAACCAAAAAAACAAAATAACCCTAAAAAAAAAAAACAAACAAAAAAACAAACAAAAAAAAAACAAAAAAAAACAAAAAAAAAAAACCCAATCAACCAAAACAACAAAATAACCCTAAAACAAGAAACCAAACTGAAAACATAACTGGAAAACTGTCAAGATGGAGGACACAATGAAATTCATCCTCTCAGCATAATCCATCATTAGTCATGCAGGTCAGTACTGTTCAAAAAAAGATGAACAGTCTTATGGAGGTCTAACATCAATTTTCATGATGGTAGCTTTGCTTCCCCACAAACCATCCGCGAGTACCGAGTGTTCCCTCACAGAATGGGACCAAGCAAATAGGCATCCACTGTGTATGTGTAAACCCACTGCATCCACTGAGTAAACACTCAGAGAGAGGGTACTGAGGCTACAGTCATTCCCATCATGGAGAGCCAGTTATTTTCCCCAAGTACTGCAGAACACAGATAACCAAGATGAATAATTGGCAGTAGTGAGAGGACAGCATGATGGAGAACACCCTGTTACAAGGAGTCCTAAGTGTCAGTGAAAGTAAGCCCCCAGAAGAGAAAGATAACTATCAACTCAACTACTCTCATCAGTTGCAACCATGTCTATTCAAAGTTTAACATCCCAAATATTTTTGGGAGTATCATGTAATTGAATCATTGAGTCCCAGAATAAGGTAAGTTGACAGAGACATCTGGAAGTCCAAGTCTGGACTCAAAGAGGAGCCCATTTAAAGGTTATTGCTCAAGGTCTTAAGTGATTCTGGATTTTATAGTTTGAAACATAAATTTTAGTAAAGTAGAACCCAAGTTCCCCCTTTCAGCCTTTTGGAAAAATTAAACTCCAGCTTACTGCCCTATATTCTGAAGCAAAACCCCCACCTATCTATCTAACTTACTGAAAAGCCCTTTGGCAATTAGAGAGCTTCAGGCACAGGATGCAAAACATGTAGGGGAGTTTTTCTCTTCATTGTAACTTAAAAAGCTCCAAAGCTGAAATCCTAGGCTAGCCCACAGCTCAGATAAGCTTTGGTGTAAACTTTAAAACAAGTTACTTGTGAAAGAAATAAATCAGACAACAGCATGTTCCAAAAGATAACTAGACAAGGGTTTATTTTAGCCAAGAGCTTCCCAGTTTCTTAGTGCTTGTATTTCACATTCTTCCTCTGTCAAGTCAATGGCACTTCCTATATTTGTGTATCAGAGATCAAAATCACTGTGGTTTGTATAAACTCACCCTTCAGACCCCCTTTTAGAGCTTTGCAACTTGGCATTGCAGCCAAGCTACTCAGGTATATCAACAAAAGCCTCTCCAAAAAAGCACCCCCCTCAGCTAAGCTTCTTTCACATTCTGAAAATAGGGTCCCTCACCTTTCTGTTCATATCACTGTCTCTACTTCTCCAATCTCTACTACTTTGCATTATACTCACAATAAGCTGTTTTAGAGATAGATTAATAATCGAAGCAGAGCCGAGGCATTAATCAATCAGAACAACAGATTATTGCTTTGTGCACCACAAAGAAAGACAAATTATCCTTTTATTATCGATCAGGCTGGCTACACTCCTGCCAGTTCCATTGCCCTATTTCCAAATATTTTTGCTCAGCAAGTTTTCAACTTGCACCAATCTTAAGGATAAAAAAACATTTCTTGGAGCTTTATACATATCGATCTGCATTTTACTGTAATCCCCTGCCTTTCTCGGATGATTTAACACTCACATAATACATGAGCCTGTTTACAATGCCTCCTGACCACAGAGAAAATACACTGAGTATACTTGTACCTTCCAGAGTCTTTTTCACCTTCCCTCTGTTCAGGTACAATATATTCAATCTTTACTCTTAACACTTGCAGAGAAGTGGTTACAACTTACAGGCAAGCACTCAAGTTGTCTCATTGCACAAAAAAGGGGCTTGGCACTGGACTGCATGGATGGGAGAAGTGCTGTAGACAGCATAGATTGTTCTTGAAGAGATGGAGAGAGTGGTATACTTTAATAAAGAATAAATCAAAAAAATCATTCAGAATGAGACGTAGCTTGAGTTGAGCAGAAATAAATACACAAAAATCACCAACACAAACCCCTAAAAATGTTTTAATACCAACAAATATAAACAGGAATGTCACACGAAAAACATAAGGCAACCTTCCCACCTTCCTCAGTGGTTTCAGTATCTACACATACCCAAGATCCTTACAACCATAGCAATAAAATTAAGGCTTTAGAAGGTGTGTTCTGTGAGGGGAAAAAAAATTTAAAGATTTCTCCATACCGAAAATACATGTTCTCAAACTTCAAATGGTAAGGAAAGCTATCGGAAAGGTCAAAGACAAACATAACTTGCATATTCACTAAACAGAACAAGAATGGTGACTGTTCACTGCTGCCAGGGACATGACTCAGAAGTAGACAATTTTTCACTCTAACTTAGTGAAGAGCTGGATCATGCCCCTTATTGCAATTCTGGAAATTATTTCACTAGGGATAGATTTTTATGCAGGGAATAAGACACAAGAGACAGTCCAAAGGATTAGATGACCTCTCTCCTTTCCTTCAGCTCTGTTTTTTCCTGATTATGTGACTGCTTTCAAATAAAATATTTACAGGCATTGCTAGTACTAGGATTTTTTATTCTCAGATTTACCAGAATGATTCATATGAAACATTGTGTTAAGAATTTGCTCTTTAACCTCAACTTAGACTACAGAAGTAGAAAACTTATTCTCTGCTCAAATAACCTGTGTAATGTGCCAAGATGCTGATGCAAAATTGAGACAACAGTGCAAATGCAATTCTTCATCATTGTGAGTTAAGAACATTTGCTATGTTAGCATCAGAATACAAACACTGTATTCTCTAAAAGTGGAACATTTAGTTTCTCAAGTGAGTTCCCATTTGCCACCATAAAATCACATTTGGTAACTCTTTGGAGAGTTAAACGCATACTGGGATTAATCTTGCTTGCATTCCCATGTATCCACTTCCTTTCAGACACCCATGCTCTTCTTGATTGGATTCATCCCTTCTGAGAATCCACTCAAACCCAAGTGTCATATGGCCCTACTTATGGGTCTGACTCCCCCTCTTTATTGCAGTCCCAAGATGTAATTAATTTAAGAGACCACAATATCTACTAATTAAGCAACATACTACTAAATAATATATCAATTAATAATATAGCTAATAAACACACAGTTATTACTAATTCAGAATTCTGTCATTTTGTGCACCATCACACACAAGTAATTGTAAGGTTAATTATCACTCTTAAATGGTACAAATCACATGCAACTACTATGGAATTAAATCCTATCACTCGTTAGCCCCTGTTCACTTCTGTGAATACTTGCACATGTTTACATCAAATCTTTGTAACAGAGAACTGACAAGTGATGGTGATTAAAAAGAAGATCAGAATAAAGTATCTGGTTTAACTGCTTAAATTTGAGACTCAGGCCAAGACTCAGTTCTTCCATAAGCCAAGAGAAAGTCTCTGTACTCTCTATACTAAACCTCTTGTGAGAGCAAACAGGATGGCAAGAAGGATATTAAATGCCTTAAGGAACAGTCTGCTGCTGTGTAGTAAAAGAGCAAAGAGCTTCCTTTCCAAATGGGAGCACTGCAGTGTCAAGCTGGCAGCTACTAACAGGGAAGGCTGAGGGTGCTGTAAGGGCAGTCACTACTGCTGGAAAAAGGCTTACTTCTAGAATCAGCAACCAGCACTCATAGCAGCAAAATGGAAATGTCACTCTGCAGCTTTTTGTTCTTCCCTTGCAGTTCTCTACCCAGCTTTGCCATTTCTCACCCTTTTCACTTCCACTGCAGGGGTTTTTTGCACCTGACCCTTTCCTCCCAGAACAAGGAAGTCCTGCCTGTACTGCTCAGAGGCCTCACAGCTAATGTCACACCAAGCTTCAAAAAAAACCAGCTTCGAGAGGAGCGTCTTCTAACAAAAGAGAAGCTGTGAAGCATGTTCTTTGCCAAGAACATCTTAGTTTCAGGATAATGTATAAAGCTGGCCAAAACCCCTAAGACTATTTCAAACCATTTGTAACATAAGAAAGTACTCCTACCCCAATGCATCTCTATTTATTTCATAACTCTACCAAAGCACACACTAAAGAATTTGTCTCTTCCCTTCATTCTGGTTCAAACCCACTATGGAGTGACACCAGGCTCTCCCTGTAGACAGTAGCTTTTCTCTAAGAGGAGAAAATTACTCATCTTACTTTGCTGCTCGCTATCTTTGCCTAGTTTCAAATTCTTTTTTTCTTTTAATTTAAAATACATCACCAATATCTGATCACTGCCATCCATTACATATTGATCTATCCACTGCCGATTTTTGAACAGCAGAGAGATGCTCTGTTTGTCCTGAGTGTCTGTGTTACATTTCAAGAAAAGAAGGTCTCTGGTGTTAGCAGCTGATTAATAAGACGGCAGAAACTAGTGGTATACTGGGGAAGAAAGTCACAGCCTGGTGCTGAGAACCTGCAGCTCCAGAAGGGATCAGGCCTTCCTCTTCTTGGGAAAGGCAGAAGAAAACACTGACTTTACAACACAGATCTTTCCTGTAACTAGACCAGGCTGTGCAGAGTTTGCAACTATTCCTGAAATGAACTGAAACAGTCTGGAGCAAGACCTGTCCTGAAAAAATGCAGGAGAGGAAGCAGGAGAGGACAGAGAGATTAAACTTCTCCAGCTGTGCTCTGTCTCATCTATATAGTATGTTTAAAGAGTGAGGTAATTCTACGTTGATGCTGATAAATCTGGCTTTCTCATTTTAAAAACCTTTTGATCTTTGAAGAGCTTCCTATATAGGAAAGATCTGAACAGACTCATCTTAAAGTTCTGGCCACATCTCATTCTGACTATATGGGTATTTCCAAGACGAAATGGTGATAACAGCAATATCTTTATGCATCTAATCCAAGGTTACAAATCTAGATTGGTTTTATTTCAGCATTACATCTAACTATGGAGAAATTTATAAAACATTCACAGTAAAGGACTATTTTGAATACTGCCCCACTAGATTTATTGCAATGACTCCTATTCAACTGGAGTTGAGTAGGACTTGAAATTTGGACTGTCATTTCTCAGGAGTCTGATTAAATAGAATAGTTTATCAATGACTTCTGTAACATCCACTTGGTCACTGTCCTCAAAGGCAAAAAGGTTTGACTTGCTCAATTTTCTCCCCTTCTCTCTAAATATTCATAACTACAGTTCTGATAATCCTCACACATAACTCAACTGACCAAGCTATGCAAAATATCAGCTTTTTCATGTTGTTGAAAGCAATTAAACAGTGAAATAGAAAAAATTTAGACCATATATTAAGAAACAAGGCCACAAAAGACATGTTTTCTACACGTGTTTTTTCTACACAATAACCAACCTTTTTCCTGCCAGATCACTATACCAATTATACTGTGATTTTTGGGTGTTATCTGAAATATTAGTATGAATCTGTGGGTCAGAAGTAGTTCAACATTTGCTAGTAATCTCATACTGTATAGAATCTCTAATTCAGTTCAGTAATAACTGGTTGGGAGGATTTATTACAATATTGTTCCTCTTAAATAGTGGAACCAGTAAGAAGTTGCATAACTGGCATCACCTACACAAATCCCACAAACCACCACAACAAAAAGATTAATGTATGGCTTTGCTTTGGTATAGTTTTGATTCCATTATCATGGTAAACTGATGCACGCAAGACTATTGCTGGGGTCTCTGCCTAGAAATGGTGACAGCCCTAAAGTGCTATTTATAACATTGAGACTGATTTCATAAAAAGAAGAAAGTTTTGAGCCCCACAAACGATGAGGAATGTTCCATGTTCGCTAACTTCAATAACAAATTAATCTTAGAAACAAGGGACTGTTCTCACAGCAAAACTTGCACAGTGCAACAGTTAAGACTAATGGCATCCTTTCAGAAACTGGAATTGGTTATCTTTTCACAATGTTGGTCTAATTGTGCTTTTAATTTGGTTGTTTTTTGCTAGGGTTCCAAACCTCCAGCAATCACCTTTTACCCACTGTTTTCATTCAGCAGTCACACTTTTCACCCGTGGTTCTGTCTATTGGCAGGTTTAGGAATATGTCTGGAAAGCATTTTGCAGACAAAAGCAGTCATTGCTTCAAATCAAGTGGAAGCTGCATGAATTAAGTTAGCACAATGCAGAAATCAAGTCAATAAACCCACTAAAAAGGCATGCTAACATTAACTCAACATTCTGCTTCATACTGCCCATATAGCCACAGCTTCTGGCAGGCTCAGTGCTGGCCTGCAGACATTCTGGTCTGCCTGAAAAACACAGGAAACTGGATTTAATGTCTGCTCAGTATCTGCAATCATCTCCTGAAGTTATTGCTAACAATTGGAGATCAAAACATTTAAAGACAGACAAGAAAAATTTCTTAAAATACCCATTCTTCATAAGAAGGGTATGTTCACACTACCATCTTCATTTGTATGAAAAGCACACTTTTGAAGCACATCTCCTATCAGGTTAGAGACGGTTGGCAAGGCACTGCCCTCAGCATCATGTTCTAGTCTACATATTTACTCTTACTGCTTGCTAATGGAGACAATCATTTGTTCACAGGAGGCTGAATGCTCATTTCTGGTAAAGCCCCTCTGGAAAAGCAATCTGTTTTATTTTGTGTTCCACAGTTTGACAATTTGTTTCTATTACATATTTGGACATGCATATTTCAACAGCAGTACTGAGGGAGGTTGGAAGGGAAGAAAATATTGGGTTTTAAAAAATATAATTTCTACTTACCATAACCATTTCAAACATTTAAGTAGTTTTTGTCCATTCCAGTAAATAAATTTTGTACAAGCTAAATTGGAAAGCTTGAGAGAAAGGAGGAATTGAACTAAAGAAAAACACCCACAAAGCACCCAACCACTAAAGAACTCTACATCTCATCTGTGGGTTCAAATCTTGGGTGCAAATCTCTACATGACCAAAACCATCAAGCTCTACAATCCTCACATTCAAGATGAGTATCAAGAATTTGCTTACATTGCATCAGTCTCTTCCATCATGAAACGAAATGTATCTTTGGAAAAATGGAAGGCTGTCAATTAAAAATAATACAAGCTGTTGCAATCCTCTGTGTCATGACTTAGAACCATAGAATAGTAAGGGCTGGAAAGGACCTTAAGATCATCTAGTTCCAACCCCCCTGCCATGGGCAGGGACACCCCACACTAAACCATGTCACCCAAGGCTCTGTCCAGCCTGGCCTTGAACACTGCCAGGGATGGTGCACTCACAACTTCCCTGGGCAAACCATTCCAGTGCTGCACCACCCTTACAGTAAAGAACTTCCTCCTTATAATCTAATCTAAGCTTGGCCTCATCAAACCAGCCACGAAAATGTTGTCTAACCATCCCATTTCAGTCTTTAGTTAACTACAAGCAGCTCCTCATACAACAATTTTTCCTAAAATATTACTTGTTTTTAATTTATTTACTAAAACTATTTAGTTCCAGGGAGGGCTCAGTAGTTGGGTAATAAAACATTCCTTAAGCCACATAACTTCATGATCTTGTTTTTCATCTTAGTGGAAATACTACCTCTACTCTCAATGGCCATGTGCTGCCTGTGCATTGGTATGGACCCATTGTTAAAGGTCAGAATGAGATTCAAAGGCACAGTTATTAAAACAAAGAGAAAGATTGCCTCATTTCCATCATCTGAATTCTTTCATTATTTACTAATACTCTACAGGCAAAAGGGCAGACTTATTCATGATAATTGAGTATATTAGGCAAGTCATCTTTCATTGGTTAAACTAATTTAAGCTTAATTCAGTTTGCAAGACTCCTCAAAAATATTAACTGTGAAATCCCCATTTATAACTCCTAACAAAAAGTCTGCATTTTCTGCCTTTCTGTTGTTCTAGAAACAGCATATTCCTACAAATATCAGTCCAGATTCATACAATCAGTCTCAAATATGATTCAATATATATGGTATAGTTCTTGCTCACTCTGATGAGAAAGTGTACATCTTGTATGAAAGTTAATCAAGTATATGCAAAACAATTATTATATAATATTATTTTCAATATGGTTATAACTTCTACAAATACATACATGCTTGATGCACTGTACTCCCTGTACTAGCAGAAAAGATTTTACCCCTGAACTGCATGTCAGTATTTTGAAACTATTAAGAATACAGCACTCCAGCTGAACTGTTCACATTATGCCCTGAGATGACTGATGAATCACACTGCTGCACACATTTGGTTTAAAATGATTTAAAGCTCATCAGGGACACAGAGCTTCACTCCTGCTCTAGTTCCCCAGTCACTATGAAATGGTGCTGCTCTGGCATGGCTAGCTTTTGTGCTTGCACCTTTGACATCTGAATAGTATATCCACGTGGATTACATGGTTTATTTTACAAAACTGTGTAGCAGAATTTAATACAGCAGTTGCAGATGGAATTTTACCTCTATATTTCTGGAAAGAAATGCAATACATGAAGAAAAAGAAAGAATTTTTTTCTGCTTTGTCTGCTAGATGGAATATCAACTAGTTACTCCAGATTTATCAGTTGACTTTAATTCTAATGCAAATATATGCCCTGCACCAGGACACATTAGAATATTTATAGTGTTAAGAGGCCTCCTATAGCCTGGGAAATGGACAAGGGCTAAAAACAACACAACTAAGTTTTCCTAAAACATTTCAAACCAAATTATCTTTTTCCATCTGTGGACCTTCTTATGGGAGAAACTGATAAAATCATACACACATGCAAGTATAATTTCTACTTGATGGGAGCCTGGGGGTTTTTGGTTTTGTTTCATTCCTAAAGTAAAAACACAAAACCGCCAAACAAACCAATCCAAAAAGCACAAACCCCACACAAACCCAACATTCTGCTTTTTGCATTCAAGTTTCACCTGAAGGCAGAGTCTTTCCCCCCTCTCCCCCCCCCCCCCCCCCCCCACCACCACAAAACAAAAACTACCAAACT
>NDXB01016251.1:50090-77151 GCA_002631895.1 Agapornis roseicollis
AAAAAAAAAAAAAAAAGAGTTATTTCAAAAGAAATGTTGAAGAACACTTGAAAAATACCTATTTTTTAAAAATATCAAGCAAATACACACGTTTAATAACTTGTTCCATATCTTCATTTTTTTAAAGTTTGTATTTGCTTGGCTTTTCAAATGGACTTCAGCAACCTTTTGCCATATGAGCATGAATATTTCAGAATGCCCTTTAGAAACAGAGTTTATTCTAAGGAATTAAAAAACCCCACAAAACAACAAACAGACAAAACCCAGAGTTGATGAAACAGAGGAAAAAAAAAAAAAAAAAAACCCAAAACCTAACATAAGAAAAGGGGGAAAAAAAAAACAAAAACTTAAAAAAAAAAAAAAAATCAACCNATTAAAAAACCCCACAAAACAACAAACAGACAAAACCCAGAGTTGATGAAACAGAGGAAAAAAAAAAAAAAACAAACCCAAGACCTAACATAAGAAAAGGGGGAAATCAACTTCAAGCACTTAAAGTCAAGTGAATTATTTGGCTGTGGCTCTGAGACAAAAATGTAGACATTCAGTAGTAACACAGGACACATTTCTGACTGAAAGACATAATTCACAACTGTAGGAGTTATGAATCAATGCAAGTAGCAAAATTGTCATTCCTACTTTACCTGCTATTGCTAGAGAAAGTACACATTGCTTGACACCCTTGTTTATAATTGCCTCCTCACTTATGTATTACATCCTATCTGAAAAGAGTTCACTTCATATAGCAATAACTTATCAAATGTTTTAGGAGTGTAGTTTTGATGCTTCAGTGAATTAGAGCATAATTCCTTCCTCATAGTTGCATCATAGCAGTACATACATTTAAAAAGTGCTGAAGACTGGTTTTGCTGAAACTAATGCCCCCTATGTTTTTATTCCAATTCTGAAATTCAATTTGCTAGCACATATTGCCAAAGGGTAATTGGATATCAGTTATTTGATTTCTTCCCCTGCTCTTTAGCTTGGGGCCCCATCGACAAGACACACAGGTCACATAAACCTGCACTTTTGCTTGGATTAATTTCAAGTCAGGAGAGTCTTACTGGCCTAGCACACACTTAACAAGAAATTCGATTAGCACCATGGATTTTCACTCTCTTAATGAATGTAACTGTATCCTAATGTCTCTTACAGCTTTCTTTTCACATCAGAATCTTACTTGGGACTAAACTTTTAAGGCTTGAAGAGCTTCCTTCACCTTAGACCATAAAGCAGTCTGGCCGAACTGCAGTACAGGCATGGAGGAGCTCCCCACCTCTGAGCAGAGACCAGCTATGCACTGCTTATTTCCTCTTTACTTTGTGAGTATTTGGGGGGGTGGAGGGGTGTTGAACGCCATCGTAGGTAGGAACTACAAAATTTAGACCACATAGTTATTTTCATGTGATATTGCATTCCTATTCTGTAATTTCACTACATCATTAATGTACTCCAGAATATAAAGGTACAGCTACTAACACTGTTATGTGTTATACAGATGTGAGCTAAGTAGCTTTACAACAAGGCCTGAAACTCTTAGAACCTTTATTAAACTGACATTTTTGACTTAATTTTTTATTACCTTCTGTGAAGTCTTATTGCTTCATTAAAATTATATTATTCTACTGCTTGACTGCTTCATGCACTTAAGAAAACACAGTTCTAACCTTCTCCCTGGTCTCTTTTCATTAGTTACCATTTTTTAATTGCTTTGTGTCATGATGTACATCTCAAAATCATTGTCTAATTTGCACAACTCCAATTTCTGACCTTGCTCCATGCTCAGAACACACTTCAATTCTCAATAATCACGCTGTGTTTACACTCTCAAGTGACAGATCTCATACGCTAATGGCAATCAAATCCTTACAGAGCTTTTGAAGCCAATTCAATTTCCTAATTACTTTCCCCTCTTTGCCTGCACTCCCCATCCTTCACCAGGGGCCCCCAGCAGTGCACATATCCTTCTGGTCCTCTCTCCCAGAGCAGTATGAAATACCTACTGCAGTGGCAGTGTCAGTGTTCATCCAACTTTCCTCCCCCTAACGTGTTGTCAACAAGATCACAACTAAGCATTACTGAACAAGCAAGAAAGCACTTTTTCATTATTCCAGGTTCAAGTATAAATTTAATCCATCACATGTACAATTTCTACAGAAAACCCACATAGTCTCAGTAACAGCCTACAGCATCCTGTTTCATACCTAGCATAGAAGCTCCTTATGACTATCACTGCTGACATCTTGTCTGCGATCTCAGCTGTGGCTTTTATCTCAAATAGCAATCCCTTGTTTATTCACACATCCTCAGTACTGACTTAATAGAAGCAAATCAACGTTAGCAGTTTTGCATGCTACAATGTACTTGATGCACTGAAACATACTACATTTCTATACTAAAAAAGCGCAACTTTCTTTCAGGTATCATGCTGTAATCTTTACAGTAACCTACCCACAAGACTGATACTTCCCTCTTAGGATTATGGAAACCACAGCATCTACTGCAAAAACCTTTAAGCAGACAAACTAGTAATTCAAGGCCAGACAAACCTCTCAGTGGAACTTAGATTTAAAAAGATGCATATGTTTTGTTACCTCATGTTGGTTGCCCATCACACCAGTAATCTCTCTCCTTCATAAGTAGCTAAAGATTAGAATTACTCTGAAGACAGAACTGAATAACTTACTTCATGGGACAGCTGTAAGAAACACTCAATGTCTGTCTTCCTTTGCAAAGAAATCCAATTTTACTATTTGGAATATCAAAGCAATACATGTCATGAGCAATCCGGTCATTAGTGGGGTGGGAGGAGAGCAACAACCTGACAATTACAGTTTCGTCATGCTATTTTAAAATACAATACTCAGTTCAACATAGAGCATTCTTTGAGTAACAAGCAATGCTATTAAAGTCTGATCCAGCGTATTTTGCAGTTATTAACAAATCAGTTAGCATAACTACATGAAAGGAAAGCTCTCTGTTTTCAAGAGATCAGAGTTTCAAGCTCTGCTTTCAATACAATTAATACAAGATTGTTCACATGACAGACAGAACGGACCATGCCGCCCACAGGTTGAAGTTTTTTTGTTGGCTTGTTCTTTTGATTATTGATTTTTATTTTACATATACTCCTAGCTGAGAAGTAAATATTGTTGCCTACATAAATCAGCAGAAAACAAGGTAATAAAATTCATGTTTATGCAACAACCAGTCCTATACTCTGCAAAGTCCCAACTATTCTAGAAACCTCCACACTGTGCCAAGAAGGGTAGCTAGGTCTCAAAACACTGCTTCCGAAGAAAAGTTGTTTAAAAATAAATAAGGTGAAAAAATGGTTTCCAAGTAAAACCTTCCATACTGGTATCTTATGCACACACCTTCAAGGCCCTTCTCAAGAAAGGTTTATTTTAAAACATATTTGAGCTATAGAAGGATATAAGGATCAATTCAAATGACAACTAAAATTCTGTTAGATCAATTCAAGGACCAGCTTAACCTCTCTTAATTCATACATCTTTTTCTAGACTATTGCATGGAAGCTCATCTAAGTGTTACTGACCTTGAGGTAAAACAGCAGTAGTTTAAATATTTTACCTTACTCCAGTAGGAAAAAAGATCAGTTCTGCAGCTCTTTTGGTATGGGAGCAACTTTCAATAATCTCAGCTCCTCATAGCTGCAAGTCATCAGGAATATATTTAAGCACGTGATTAATCTTCATTGTGTAACAAGCTCCACAGAGATAGTTCTTAGTCACAGATAATAATTCCCACTGTTACAAAAATGTGCTCAGAATAGTACCTCCCAAGGAAAAAATTCATTGCAAAAGCAATAAGAGTTGAGATGACAATCCTCAAGCTGGGGAATAGGGAAGAAGAATTGAGAGCATGCCCAAAATCATCTGACATGCAAGAAAAACCAGCAAAGGTATTGGAGTAAGATGTGCAAGAAAAACCAGCTAAGGAATTGGAACAATCTTAATTACACTGCAGATAACATACTACAGCAGAGGGAAAAATACCTCGTGCACTACAGAAAAATTCCTATATTTACCATTTTATGATAATTTAGCTTTTACAGTACTATTTTATGCTCAAAGTATTACTGTGCTCTAGATTTTGGCCTAACAAATGATAAATTAATTTTATGACTTCAATTTAGTAAAATTTTAACAGAATATATTGGATAGGTCGAGAAGTAAAAAATCAGCCCTTTAGATAGCAGGTTCATCTTTTCCTAGCAACAGGAGCAACTTTAGACATGTAATCTTAGCTATACTGTGCTCTTACCAGTATATTTTAATGTGTGAAACCTCATTAGCAGGGAAGAACTACATGCTTCCCAGGGAGAAAGGGGCATATTTAGTATTTGCTGCAGAGGACTAAAAAGAATACAAACATGAACATACAATTCCTGATAACTCTCAGCTTGCCTAAATGAAGAAAACAGGCACAGAAAAGGTTGATGGAGCTGTCACCAGTAGAAAAATGCTACTTTGTTAGAGACTAGAGTGCTATCTTAACTCTCAGCTTCTAAGGGAGGTTAAGATGAAAGACCAGAGAGTCTTTCATACCTAGTAAACATAACATTAAAAAAAAAAGGAAAGTGTCCATTTATATTTTTTGCCTCTTTAAATCCAAGAAAACTGCCTAGATTTCTAATAAAGACATAAACACAATCTCAACAGAAGGTATAAATCCTTTCTATCAAAATAGTATTAAGCTGCATCTACAGCCAACTTACATTAGCAGAGCTCCACATGATCCAGAAAGAAACATTCACCCAACAGAAAAAGCAAGCAACCACATACCAAGCTAAAGATGGTATTAAAGTAGCTAGTAAGCGCACGGAATTGATTCATAAGGATGATTTCTGAGACAGGATGATGTGCACATGGTTAAACTGCAGGGTTACATTAAACAGTGCTTGGCTAAGCAAGATCACTTCGGGAAGACACACTGCACATTACATCTTATCAAAGCATGTATACCTAGAACAAGTGCTGCTTTTACTTGAACTATTAAGATGCAAGTGTAGCATTTAAAACCAAATAGCTAATATCCAGAGTGTAAATAACCCATGCTGTTGTTGTAGACTCAGACTGGTATAACTTGAACAACTTTACTATTCATGCCAGAGAAGGTGGTGTCTAACCCACCAGGGGTAACTGTGGGGTTAGTAGACTGGTGTATTGACATTCTCATTGTTCACAGGGGTATATCTTCTGATCATTCCCAGTAGTGGACATACACTGATTCAGATCCTGAAATTATTTAAGTAAAATTCAAGTACAATACAAGTCAAGTACATTCCTTTTGGATTAAATCCAACCAGAAGGTGTGCTCAAGTAACACATCTGATGTATCCTGATCATTATAAGGCTTTTGAACCTTTAGGACCAAACTAGAAATGGTTTCAAACAAGCATGCCTTTCCCACATCAAATGCAGGGATATCATCTGCATGGTCATACTGCACAGAGCTATGCCTACTTCACCACAATAGTTGCTAATGGTCACACAGTTGAAGTTTGATTCTCTTCTGGAACATCTCCAGAATTGAATTTCCTTGTTGTTTTGGCACAATTTGTACAAAAAGCAAGTCTGCTTCAGCAGCACACTAAGCACAGGTTTCAGTCATCTGGATGGACCACAGAAGTAAACCGACAATTGATGATAATGTAGGTAAAAGTAGCCAAAAATGCTTGGAATTAATCTGCTTCATTCAGTAATCTTGTCTGCTAAGAAAAATTATTATTGTACTGTTGCATGTTTACTGCATAAAAATGACATTTGCATGAACGGTTATCCAAAGAACAGGAACCATTTTGCACCTTTGTACTTACACGCACTTCCTTTACAACAGCAGACTTTCACATTTAACAATCTCACACTAACATGAAAACTTAGTACTTTGGACTACAAACACACTTTGAGAATTTCTAAAAGAAGCAGCCACTTCCTCTTCCCCTTGCTTCCAAGAAACTATTACACACCACTTCTCACTTCAATTAGGTCAACCAAGTAAAATATATTTCTCCCCTATTATGGCCAAGAAGATTTACTGATGAAATTTTGACACAATTTAAAACTAATCCATTTCCTCATCTGAGACTGGGAGCTAGTCATAAGCCCCAAGAGGCTTACTTGTCAGACTGAAGTATAAATCAGTTATAAACTGACCCTTTCACCAAAACACCCCAGTAATTAAGCAGCTCTTACACTGCCACAAGAACAAATGCACAGGCTTGAAAAGACTTCTGGACATGCTTTCAATTTGGAAGCATTTTTATCAGTTCAGAAAAATCAAGTTCAGTTACAGAAATCTTGATTTCTGTAAAAAAGCCTGTTTTCCTGGGCTTTTATTTTGTACTGTTACTTCCACAACAAAACATGGCTCCTTCTTGTCACTTGAAAAAAATTTATTTACCTCTCAGCAGTAATGCAAGATTACTCATTCCTTGGAATTCAATGTATTTCTTATGAGTTTCATCAAATGAACTTTTCAGAGATTCATCATGAGGACTTTTATTATGTTTACAGTTACTGAAATAGTTCAGCTTATAGCTAGTGCTTGCTGTTGGAAGGCTGATATTTCAGTTTAACAGGTCTATCGGTTCTCAAGTCTGTAACACAAATATCAGAATACAATTTTAAGCTCCATATTTTTGTACTTACTGCCTTTGAGTAGGATTTCACAGCTTGAAAACAAGTGCGGTAGTTGAATCATGGATTGTGTATTCAGTATGCACTTGTAAAAAGTGAAAATAAAACAAAACAAATGGGACTATAAAACTGGTTTTTTTTTCAGCAGGAATAGGATACCTCTTTTACATTAACCTTTTTAATTATCTTAGGTGATATTATTTTAATCACTGGCCAAAAGATGTTCCAGTTGATTCCAGTCAAACATGAACATTTCACTGACAGTTGTGGTGAAGATAGTTTCACAGAGCAATTTCATCAAATTTTTCTGGCATCAGAACTTAGTGGGAAACTAGACTATAAGTGGAATTCTGAGCTTAATAATCTAAAACCATGATTATCATTCATTTCCATTTAACTTCAAGCCTCATGTCCCCATTTCCCCACTACTCCTACCTGACAAAATTACTTCCTCTGCTTGTGGCCTCTCAGACTGTTCTGCTTGCTCACCTGCCTGTAGGAAAGAAAAGACAACTTCAGCATCTCATTTGCAAGTCCAAACATGAACATTCTCTTGATAAATCTAAAGCACTGTGCACATGATCATTGATATTACTTTTTAAAGAATATATACATACATATTCATTTATTTTTATCTTGATCATGACAAAGGTTTACTCCAATAGCATTCTTATACAGTAATTACCTAAACAGCAACTGCCTCTGTCCCAAACCTGACTGCACATCACTATACAGAACTAAAACCAGCATATCTTCCTCCAAAATACTCCATTCTACAGCTGACACCCACCTATCCTGCCTCATTCCTTCAGACTGCTGGAAGCACTGCTGGCGCTGGGACTGATGCTCTTATATTCCCCAAGAGCAGTTCTCTAGCAGGTCATGTCATTTAGATGATAACTTAAAAGCTCCATTATCTTAGAAGAAGCAAATGCTTGAAGTTCTCATTTATTCCATGCTCTCGGAAGGAAACTTTTACAGGGTAAGAAAACAGAGTTATCATCTGACAGTGTATAAATAACTACTCATGTAAATAATAGCAAGCACTGAAAAATACCTAAAATACCTACAAATGACAGAAACTATGAGTTTCCACGAAGGGGGATGACGTGGCAATATGTTAGTAGAACTTACATGTTTTGGTGCTCCTGGTAGTAAATTTCTGGGGAACTGGGGGGGAGAAGGGGGAAGGAGAGGGAATCTGCTTCCAGTAGCAAACAATCTCTGTATTTTGACACAACTCCTCATATCTCTCAACAGTCCAATGCTTTCTGACTCTAGCTCTTAATACTTTCTTAAAACGTTTCCTCTAGTATCATAATCAAACAGAGCCACCTTCCTATAATGTGCAATGTTATCTGTCTGTTTATAATTTACAATTTTATAGCTGTCTAGCTTTAAAACTCCACTGCTTAAATGCAAACATAAGCTAATGGCTTCAATTTTATGCAGCTTTTGGAAGCTGAATTTAATCTTAGCCAATACAGAATTTCTGTATTGCAGTTCTATTTCATCTTCCTCTACATGCAGCATCACTTAGTATTTTTCAAGGTGGTTTAGTATCTTGCCTCTGTTGAGTTCTACTTTGTGTGTTTGGACAAATTACAACAAAATGCAAGAAACTAGTTGGCTTTAGGAATTTTTTAAACTTTCTGTTTCTGAATAACTATCTTTTTGCACTAATATTTTTTAAACAAAAAACGTGTTCCACAAGAGAGGTAAGTACTTGCATTAAAGCTTTTATTTTGTCTCTATGTTGCTTAATGCTTCAAAACCATTTCAAACAAATTCTTTCAAAGTACTTAATGGATAGAAAACATTTACTTTATTTTGCTACTTTTTTCTCCATGTAATAACTATTTTTATTAGTATGCTGCTCATCTCCCATACACAGAATTCAGACACAATGAAACCAATGTTAATTAATTGCACATTATTTTCATATTATTTGAAGCATCAGTTATTTTCTGATCTATGCTTGTCAAGTTTTTTGATATATCAGACTGATTTCAAGCCCATTTTCTGGTCTTCCATTTAAGCAGCTTTGTATCCCCAAAACACATGGGAAAAATACCCCGACTACAGAACTCCATAATCCAATCTCATATATAAAATGCATAAAACTGTTAAAGTCAACTCAAATACATCACTCTCTTCCACTTTTCCCCCTTAACAACATCCTCAACAGGCTCCCGCTGCTGTTGCCTTCTTTTTATTCAATTACTCCTCAGTATGAACAAGTAATCTGTATCCCAATGTACCCCACAAATGTAGCATCTTTTTTTCCTTTCTGACATTCAAAATTCATGTACAAGTAACCACTGAAAATCTCCAAAAATCTCTGAAAAAAGACAAGTCAATAAAAGGAAGTATGCAATAAGTGCCTAAATTCAGAACAGGCTGCTGCAAAAATGAAGTATATATCTTTTTATGTGTTATAGATCACGACAGGTTAAACTGCAGCACAGAGGTTTCTGTTGAGACATTAGGAAACACCTTCCAATGCTAAGAATAATCCAGTCCTACAGAGTCTACAAGGGCTGGAACTTTTATCGGATGTCTGCTTAGCCACCAAAACTAAAGTCTTATATTTTGTTTACTGTTATTTAGGTTCACTTTTGGATGTATATTGCATGGTTACAAGAATAGTAGCCCAAAATTTAGCTACGAATACATAATCATTTTTGAAGTGTCATTTTAGAGGAATAGTAAGACAATGAAGCAAATGTATAATGCTCTAAATGCCTCGTCTCAGTATGATGAAAACAAGAACATTACTTCATTTCCAGTCCAAGAACAAACGGCTGTCCAGGAAAGAGCCCTTCATCACTTAATCTGCTTATCACATCACATTCATTTGCTTACCAAAAGATAAACAAAGCATTGTGTCCTGAAGTAAAGGTCTTGCACAGTTTGCAATTAATGGTTTAATTGTGGTCTATTGTTTGTTATGTATACTCTGTTATCACAGTCATTACAATGAACACCACTTGTGACAGTTCTCACTTTACTAAACTTGCTTTCCAGCTCTGCTGCATTATTTCCACCTAAAACACTAAGCTCTGCCAAGCAGGACCGAAGTAACTAACGGAATTTACAATAAGAACACTTAGGTAGAAATGCACTTAAATTAGAGTGAAAGCCATTTACCAAGCTTACTGCAACAGTCATTAAAAGCATAGCTGCATGTACAAGAAATTATTTGAAAAGGTTCTTTTTGGTAAATGCACTTTTGAAGGCTATACCTTTGTCATTTGTTGAAGAACCTGGAAGAAGAAGTAAGACTGTGTAGCTTATTTATGGGTTACACTCACTGATTTCTTTAACTGTTTGAGTAATTTTCTGGCAATATGCCTTCAAAGTTAGAAGGATGAACATTAAATTATGTGCAGAACAATTTAGCAAAGACTGCTCAAGCAGCACACAGGAATAAGACCCTACATTTAGAGTTTTATTTGGTTTCAGGATTTTAAGTTGTGGCAGATAATAATCTATTAGCTCCTGAATCTGTAGGTACTCTGCTGTTAAGTGATTCATTGAATGCCCCTTCCACAGACACTCCCCATGTTCAAATTTCAATTTAGCAGTTTAAAGAAAATTAAGCTCTGCAGGTTCTTGTCATATCATTTTGAATTCTAGACACAACCAGTTTCCATATTGAGCATGTGGTCACTTACTCTAGGTCCATAGAGAAAAAACAAGGCAGCACAGTTTTTCACTGCTGCCCTCATTCTATCACTGAAACAAACACAAATCCACTTCAGGGCTTACACCAAAAAGAAACAGTGGTAACTAAACAGCAGGAAGCAAGAATGAAATCACTCCACCCTAACAAGAAAGATATACCATTCTCAGTGCTTCAAGGTTAGAAAACATAATCCTGAGTGTAGATGTACCGGGTGCCAGTGCAGGTTTTCTACATGATGCCATGAGGCTCCTCAAAAACACTAACAGCTGCCTAACTTGTCTTGGGTGCATTATCAAAATGCCAATCGCTTGCTGCAGATTAAAAAAGGCTGGTCTTTGTCAAGGTTTTGAGCAGCTGCTCAATCACAAAACATGAAAATGTGGTTCTCCTGCACCACTGCAGGGAGCTGTGACAATAGAACGTGACTGGAAGTACCAAGGGTAAGATTGCTCTCACGCACAAAGGGCAAATTGGTTAAGGGAAAAAACAGACTTCACACTAAGTTTAAAAGTCTGGAAAGGCAGCCTAGCTGTGCACCCAAAGAGAGATGCAAGAGGCAATAGCAGCTACCAGGGATGGTCTCTCCTTATTATTAAAAGAAAACCCCATTTATTCAGTAAGGGAAAAAAGTTTCTGATTTAAATCTTTGTTGTCAAAGTTTAGGAAAAAATGTATGATGATTTGAAGACTTTCTTAAAAAAATGTAAGTGGAACATTAGAGTCGTACATATTTAGTAGCAAGCCACATAATATTAAACACTGATTTAAGTGACAAGTTAATACCTATCTTAAGCCAATAGAGTTCTCTTGTTCATACTCTATCAGGGGTCATTATAATAATGTTATAATGAGCCATCTGCAAACTTTCTGAAACTTTCCAATTTCTAGGCATACTTATGAGCCCATTAAGTCCAAGGAACCTGAAAGCTTGAAATTTCAGGGACATAACAGAGCCACTGAGTTTTTTACTTCTGAAGCTGGAGAGTCACACTATCACTAAAAGTGACAGGAGGTCACTATGAAGTCAGGATGTTTCTTTGATCTACATGGAACCCTTTGGTGGCCTCAGTCTAGTTCCTTGGATCATCTGTATCACTAATTGGCTCCTGTCTTGACAGATTCAGATGAATAAAAGTAGCAGAAACTGAATTGCATTCCATTCATTTTGGAGGTAGATCATTTAAACCTTTTTACAACCAGCTCAAAAACTCTTTTACAGTCTCCAATTTAAAGAACAAAGCTGAAAAAACTGGCATTGATGAATCGTATGAATTCATCTTATTAGCTCTTCCCTAAACTGATATTCACAGAGAACAAGTATTACTTTGTGGATTGCTGAGGGGTTTTTTTCCCCCCTTTTCTTTATTATTAGACAAATTATATGGAAGACTAATTGGAATACACCAAGCTATCCTTGTTTCTGCAGAGCAAGAATGTGGTTGGGTACCATAAGAGCAGCCAGAAAGCGGCTAAATTCATAGACAGAGAAGTTGCAGGATTTTGTGCTTTGATAGAACAAGGGAAGTTCACAGCAATCCAAAAAAGTGAGCTACCTCAGGGCATTGCTACGAGCTGAGGGAAAATAGCTCCATTGGAAAAAGCATTCCAGTCATTTTGGTATAATGATTATGTCATTCTACCATAAAAAAAAAAAAAATGGCAATTACAGCAGCTTTACCCCAAGTTTAGGCTGACACTCCAGAAGGCTGTGTCGCCATTCAGCGGGACCTGGACAGGCTGGAGAGCTGGGTGGAGAGAAACTTGATGAAATTCAACAAGGGCAAGTGTAGAGTCTTGCACCTGGGGAAGAACAACCCCATGGACCGGCACAGGGGGTTGACCTGCTGGAAAGTAGTGAAGGGGAAGGGGAAAGGGACCTGGGGGTCCTGGTGGATGGGAGGATGACCATGAGCCAGAAATGTGCCCTTGTGGCCAAGAAGGGTCCTAGGCATCCTAGGGTGCATTAGAAAGGGTGTGGTTAGTAGGTCAAGAGAGGTTCTCCTCCCCCTCTACTCTGCCTTGGTGAGGCCACATCTGGAATATTGTGTCCAGTTCTGTGCCCCTCCGTTCAGGAAGGACAGGGAATTGCTTGAAAGAGTCCAGCGCAGAGCCACAAAGATGATTAAGGAAGTGGAACATCTCTGTTATGAGGAGAGGCTGAGGGAGCTGGGTCTCTTTAGCTTGGAGGAGACTGAGGGGTGACCTCATCAGTGTTAGATCGGNGAGCCACAAAGATGATTAAGGAAGTGGAACATCTCTGTTATGAGGAGAGGCTGAGGGAGCTGGGTCTCTTTAGCTTGGAGGAGACTGAGGGGTGACCTCATCAGTGTTTACAAATATGTAAAGGGTGAGTGTCAGGATGATGGAGCTGAGTTCTTTTCAGTGATGTCCAGTGATAGGACAAGGGGCAATCGGTGTAAACTGGAGAATAGGAGGTTCCATGTGAACATCAGGAGAAACTTCTTTACTGTGAGAGTGACAGAGCACTGGAAGAGGTTGCCCAGGGGTTTGTGGCGTCTCCTACGTTGGAGATATTCAAGGCACACCTGGACAAGTTCCTGTGTGATGTACTCTACGTTACCCTGCTCTTGCAGGGGGGTTGAACTAGATAATCTTTTGAGGTCCCTTCCAAACCTGTGATTCTGTGATGAAACCATTACAAATGACCTTACAAGGTGTTTGAGAAGCAATCTAAGTAATGTATGTTAGTTTTAGCCTCATCAGTCTGAGAAGAACAACTGTGGCAGTGGTAATAGGTACCAAAACAAGAAGTATAAAACATTCCACTTCTTTCTGGTGCAGCCATGGAGCTACAGAACATAATCTGTGACAACATTACCGCATCCTTTTATAAAACACAAGCCATTCTCAGAGACTGAACCTCCAGATACATGTTTCACCTTAGTCTGCATACACATTGGTAGCAGAGGGGGTGGGAGGAAATAAATAAAGCAGAAAAAAAAACAAATCAAACCACCACAGCAGGAGGTACAAGAAGCAACATATGGTTGCCACCCACACTGGGGTTTGCAGCTAACCTAGCCAGCCCTGAAGTGTTCCACTTTGTCTGCATTTCCAAGAGGTTCATACTGTGCAGAATAACAGCTTCCACCTTCTTTAACACCCACCAAAGTTTGGAAATGAAAAAGAATTAATTTTTAAGAACTTTCAACTTTGACAAATCACACTGTGCATTCACCTACTGTAAAGAAATAAATTATTTTATCACTGTCATGGTTGAACCCAGAAGGTGGGTAAATGCTAAACACCTCATTTTGGGTGAAATCCCAACATGTTCGAGGTGCCCACTGTCCTAAGCCTTGCTCACACTAACCCCCAACACCCTGCCTTTTACTGCTCTTCAGTCTGAGGTCAAACCTGTGTAGTAGTTGTTCAGCCCTAACCAAGACTTGAAACCCATTCAGGAGGCATAACAATAGTGAAATGCTGCGTTTGAACATCCCGAGGTTATTCAGAGTTCTCAAGAGCTACTGTAATTAGCCTGGAGATGGAGACATCTGCCCCATAGATTTGCTCTTCGAGGAGAAAAGGTAAAAGGTGTAGTTATTAACAGTTGGCGATAGATGGCTCCCGAAGTACGGAAATGACGGCAATACTGAGTACAAATGCCAGCTTAGTCTCACAAAAATTCTATCATCTCATAAGGCAGTGCTACAAAAGCACAGCAAAGTTATAACCTTAACCCACCCCGCAGCGCTGATCAACAGTACAAGAGGGAACACATACTGTGAGTGTTACACAACCCAACTCTGAACACATTCTACAACTCTGAGAGCAAATACATCAACATTGTGACCTCTGACTATTAAAAACTAATACAATGAATGCTTATAACAAATTTGGTTTAACATGCTCCAGTCAGGTCTGCCTTCATCTCAACCCTTCCTGCCCCATGTTGGGTGCTAAAAGGGATTGGTGTGGTTTAACCAAGCAAGTAGCTAACCACCACACAGCCACACACTCACTGTTCTCCTCACAGGTATGGAGAGAGAATTGGGGGGTTGGGAATAGGAGTAAAATTCATGGGTTGAACTACAGTCTAGCAGGACAGAAACAGAAGGAATAATAGTAATAATAAAAGAATTAGAATATACAAAACAAGCAATGCACAATGCAATTGCTCACCACCTGCCAAACGCTGCTCAGCCAACTCCCAAGGAACAGCACCAGCCAGCTTTCCCCCTAGTTTATACACTAAGCATAATATCATATGGTCTGGAATAGCCCTTGGGCCAATTGAGATGACTTGTCCTGGCTGAGTCTTCTCCCAGCTTAATGTAACCTCAGCCTCCTCACAGGTGGGGTGAAGTAAAAAGCTGAGAAGTCCTTGAATTAGTATAAGCACTGCTCAGCAATTAAAACAGAGATGTGTTATCAACATTATTCTCATCCTAAACCCACAATACAGCACTGTTCCAACTACTAGGAAATAATCCCAGGTTCTACCCCAGTCAAAACCAGGACAATGATAATAACATAGAGTGTATTATCTGATTTGTTATTTTTCAACAATGTCTGGAAAAATTCCACCAGTAACTGGATGGCTAAAACTCTTCAGGATTTATTTTCTGAGCTCTTAGTAACCAGTATTTCTTTCCACCCCATTCTGTCATTTCCTTTTTCCATTCTGTCCTTTTCCCTAAATGACCACCAGCCAGACAACTACAAAATTCCTTTAAATTGCTGTTAGTTCTTTAAAAGTTGGAATAACAATGCCATTTTATAAAATGGCAACTTAGAAGAAATTCTCTTACATAATTACATTGAAACACTAAGTAGTATGCACATAAGGAGGCCTTTTAACAGTTGAATTACTAGAGTTTGTGTCTGTGTAATCCAGATATAGCATAATTATCTCACTAATTTTTCCATTTCTTAAAAGGCTTCTTATTCACTCCAAAATTGCTAATTTGGTTCTGTTTGAGATATGAAAATTTGACTGAACTGTTCACTTTTACTTCTCAGCAAAATTACTAGCAATACAGACTATACATATTGACTGTAATCAGAAGTGTCTGGATGGGCAGCTCAGTTCAACTACTTGAAGTTCAGTCACATATATTTACAGTAAAAACTACATATGTATAGTTGAGGTACTAAAAACTCAGTTGTGCTGAAAGCAGAAGAAAGCAAGTTTTTGCATCCCCTATGCCACTGCATTTGGAATCAACACCTTATTTGTTCTGTGACAAGATCCAAAGAACTAAAATATTGTACCAAGTGCAGACTGAAGCAGTCACAAGATAGATACAAGTGCCAAAGGCCCAATTTTGCAATGTGTGTAAAGGACTTCAGTACTAACAGGTACTTAAAGGACTAAAGGTAATTTTATCTCGATCCATCCTCAAATCAGCCTGTCTTTATCCCAGGCAGCATGCATCTTGATGCAGTTCTCCCTCTTTTCCCCTTTAGAGTCTCCTGAGTAGCAGCTATTGATTGATGCTCACCCAGATTTTGACTACAAAGAGATATATACAGAATCACTCTGAACTGCATGGAAGCAAGCATTTGGTAGTTGCACTGGGAATAAACAGCTCTTAAAAAAACCCACCAAACCAAAAAGCTTCATAATAAAATTGCCTCAGCATTCTTTACTACTTCCAGCTTAGGCTACTTCCTTCGGAGAACACATCAACTCTTTTCAAAACTACAACATCAGTATATATCATCTGTTAGCTTCATCAGCTGTTCAGAATTTCAAAAAACACATGAATCACTTTCATACATAGTCCAGAATTGTGCATTCTAGCTCAGTTGTTTCACTCTGTCAGTGATGCCTTTTTTGGGTTTTCACTTCTGCTTCTGCACTCACCTTCAGGTCTTCAATGTGATTTTAAGTATTTTACAGGAAATATCTAATATTGCATATGAACCAAAGTTACAGGCATGACCACAATAAGTTTACTCTACTTCTGCTTTCAAAGTTATTTTCTAAGAAAAACAACAATTTCCATATATATATATATATATATACACACATATCAGTAAAGAATTAACATGAAAGCATTAAAGAAAATCAGCATCATGGAAGACCGAGTGGATGAGGGCCTCTGTAGACAGATAGAAGAAGCCTCATGTTTATAAGCCTTGGTCCTCATGGGGAACTTCAACCCCATAGATATCTGCTGAAGGAAGGATACAGCAGGGCATAAGAAATCCAGTAGATTCCTGGAATGCATTGATGGTAACCTCCTTCTCCAAGTGACACAGAAGCCAATGAGGAGAGGTGCTATGTTGGACCTCGTTCTCATCATCTAGGAGAGGCTCATGCGGAATGTGGAGCTCGAGGGCAGCCTTGGCTGCAGTGACCACAAAATGGTGGGGTTCAAAATCCTTAGGGTGACAAGGAAGGTGCACAGCAAGCACAACCCAAAACCATTCTATGATTCTATGAGCAATCTACCATTAAATATGAATCCAAGTTGCTTTAGAGATGAAAGAAAATACCTAGTCAACTTCAGCTTTTATCAAAAAATATTTAAATCATAAGCTTAGCATATCTATATTCAAAATAGCTACTATTCAATGCAGTTGCATACTATCTTTAGAAACTACATTGGCCTTTTAAGACCATAAATTAAATTATGCCTCTAATGCAGAAAAGGCAGTAGCTTTAGAAAAAGGAGATCCAGATACCATTAAGCCATTTTTTGCATGTCCCTACAAAAACCACAGAATTCTTTATTTGGGAAGGTGACCTCAGAATCATCCTGCTAATTCCTATTCCACTCCTACACCAGGGCTCAAAACTTGGCTAACTTCGTTTTTGAGGCAGGTCACTCAGCAACAAGTCAGCCAAGCTCTAACTATTGCCTAAAATAAAGATTTCACATCCTAGGCACCTGTTCTAGTATTGATGACCCAGACTGCATAATTCCTTTTCTTGGCACCCTACTGGAATTTTCCTTAATGCAACTTGTAGTCATCATCCCCCACCCAGATCAACTTAAATATTGGCAAGCATATTTGGGTTTGGACTTGAAATAAAGTAGATGACCAGTTTTCTTTTTCTTGCTGGTTAACATCAACTAGAAACTGCTTAACAGAAGGCCTGGGCTTTTGCTCTTTACCAAGGATGCTTTCTGCATCCTAACAAACACATCACCTGACTGTTCATGCATGCTAGATGCTGAAACAATTATGCAAAACTCTGTCTAAACAGAGGAGTTGTGTACTGATGTCATTCACTGTGACCAGAGCTTCAGGTTCTTTCTCATCTGAGCTCAATCCTTTATTTGCATATCACAAACATCCACCATACAGCTCTGGACAACTTTCAGTTCTCAACAGGCAGAAATACAATTTGAGTTTTCATCCAAGTTTATCATTCATGTGGTAAACTCAAGCTCAGCTTTGCCTGCTCAAGTGAGCACAGGCTGTTTAACAAGAAACTCATTTCAGTAGATTTTGTCACAGAATGAGTGATTAGCAAAATGGCTCATTGCATTGTTTGAATTATGGGACTTGCAACATCAGCTGGCTAAACTTAGATAAGTATCACTGCTGAGCAATCAACATTTATTGTTTCCACTTACAGCCACAAAACATGCTATTTAAGGAAAAAATTTAGCTATGGCACAGCCCCCAGCATGTGGTATTGTCAAAATAACAAGTAGATAACAGGAAATTTCAACACAATACTCGCCCTGAGAAGGTATTTTTCTCCCCTTGTAATTTGTGCCATTCCATTACTCCCTAAAAAAATCTGCCACCTTCCACAACACAGAGACCTAATTTCATTATGTAACTCTGAAAAAAAACACAGCCCTAGTTCATAGAAATTTAAGATTCAGTATTATCGCAGTTCTCTATTTTGCAGTTATCAGTCTTTTCAGCTTTACCTCATATTTAAACACTTGCTTGTTTGACACTTCTGACATTCTCAGTAAGTCAAAAATATGAGGAGTTACATTATAAAGCAACTTTTCACAGTCAGGGGTGTATGGAAACACATCCATACCTAGAGTAACAGAAGATGCACTACGAAGTTCTTATACTGGGAAGTAACAAGACTGGAGTAAAACCACTACAGCTTGAACACTGTAAAATATGAACTCCATTTCGAAGTTCTAGTACTAATGACCAACATAGTGTGTTAAGCATGTACAGATTACCTTTCCACATTAGATGAAAGTCAAGGACTTTAACTGAAAAGAAGAAATTAATAACAGAATGTGCTACCACATTATGTTAAACCAAAGAAGTTCTTCCTGGTATCTCTTGATGCCTATTAGAAACCCAGCAGCAAATCTATTCCACCATACAGTTCATAGAATATTGTTTCTAGCCTGAAATAGTCATCATATTGAGAAACACATAAAAATGCCTAATCATTAGGATGTTTTGCAGCCAGTTTGTCTGATACTTTAATAACTGTAATAAGAAGCTTATTGCTGGACATTGCTAATTTGTACAGAAAAGCAACAGGCTGCCAAACCCAAGCAAACAAAATCTTACTAAAGACAGTTCTCAACAGACAACTCTTCTGAGCAGGGATTAATATAGGAAAATAAATATTACACACAATGATTCAACACAAACCTTTGAACACAGCTTTTAACTGTAACTTTGAACATTTTTATGAAGACGATAACCAAAATGTCAAGAAACTTTTACTGGAAATGCATAAATTGAAGTCCAGCATCACTAGCCATGACTACAGAATTAAACAGTTAGGGTCGATCAATGCCATAACAGACTGGCTAGCTAGTGCCAAGTATGGGAACTGGATTATAACTCTGGATTTAGCAACAACAAATGTTTTTTACTTTATATGCATCAACCTTAATACAAACAGTGGTGAAAAGAAGGAATAACTCATAATTTAAAACTATGATCCTGAAACAAAAGACATTTCACCAAATCAGTTCTGTTCTACATTGAACAGAGGAAATTCCTGTTGTTCCATAGTGATTAAAACAAACGCACAAATTTCCCAAAACCCAAAAGAAATCCTAAAAATGTTGCAACTCAAACCCATCTAAGGAAGTCCAATATCAAAAGCATTCAGGTGAATTAGAAGTGTGTTTCTTACAGCTCAAGAACTGTCCGCAGCATTCAGTTGTTCTGCTCACAAATTACCTTTCTGATCAAAAAGAAATTCCATCCCACATACTCAAAACATGTATTTTGCAGCATTCATCTAACTCCTACATACACAAAATGCTACCATGACAACGTGGATGCTGAAATTGAGTTAAGTAGATCATATTTTGCAGTTAGATCCACTGTTCTGCCATACAAGTATGAATATTTGAACTTGTATCCAGTGACAAATTTGCAATCCAGGGTAACTAAGAAACCCACAAGTACAATGATGGCCTCTTTATTACATACCAGAACTAGTTGTTGTCATGCTCATGATGTCACTTACTGGGGTTGGAACTAGATGATCTTAAGGTCCTTTCCAACCCTAACTATTCTGTGATTCTGTGATTTATTACTGCCTCTAAACCTTCTGGATTTACGCTTATTTCCATTAGCTTGCTCCAAACAACCTCAAAATACCTAGCAATGAAAATTATGGCTTGGACAGTTATGGGCAAGACTAGCGCCTGCAGATAACATTTCATCAGAATTTATACTAATTTTTTTATCACACTTCTATTTTGAAGCCATATCCTTTCCAGTAAGAAAACCCCAAAACACTAAAGGGATTCATTCCCTAAACTTGCTCTTTAAAGCTTTTTTCAATACCTAATGTTAGATGTAAATATATGTAGCCAAATGAATCACAAATCTGTACAAGCACAAATAAAGAGCCAGTATATTAGAAAGAAAACCCTATTAGTTAGACCTTGGCAGCCACCTGGCAAGAAATAAAAACAAAACCAGAACAAAAACACAGTGACATTTTCTAGTTTATACATCTGCTATTTCAAAACATGAGAATTATGAAAACAACTGGGAATGATGAAAGGTGGAATACCTTTCTTTGTCATGAGCTGGTGACAGCTTTGAATAACAACAAAGCATATGAGGAATTTCTGACTATGGGGTTCCCTAACATGTTGCTACACACCAGCTGCATTACATTCCCACATCCCCACTCAAACGTCATTGTTGAGGATGAGGAGGGGATAGGAAAGATCTTTAAACATAGCTATCACTTCTTGGATTCTGCAAATCAAGTTCTCAGCTGAAGCCATGAGATTTCTCACATCCCCACACTGATGGCCTTAAGCTCTTTTCATCTTCTTTCTAATTTGGGGCAATCAAGAGAAGCTAAGTCCTTGTCTAACTTAATTTATAAAACATAGATTAACCTTTAAGAAAGAAACTTGAAGTTGGATTTATTATAGTTCAATAAAGAATAATGCTTAGACGATGTTTACTCTGCAAATAACAACTGTATCATAACACCATAAATATTAACCACTTCTGACTGAGAATAAATTTCCTTAATGCAATTTGGAGACTGTGCTTATGAGCATAAGAAGCATGAAGTAATTATGTCGTCTTTGCCATCTCGCTTTGGTACTACAGATTATCTCTTATGCCAGAGATGTGGAAAAATTAAGTAGCTACTCCAGTAGCTACTACCAAACAGAGATCAGTTTGGGTCTGACACCACAGATTTGGAAGGTATCCTGGGGGGATCATTTCATCCCATCCCTTTCCCGATGGGGGAACCTTTCTGACACATAATTGTGTAACATTTAAACTCCACTGAATTTTAGGTCTTTATTGAAAACATTCTCTTGGCTACTTACAATTATTTCTGATGCTCCACTAAGAGCCACACATGCTGCCACAACCCAAACATCATTGCCCTTTTATCAATTGTTAATAAGAAAATATCAGTCTTAACATCCATGGAACTCAATTAACTATATTGGTTAGAAACTCTAGGACACACCAAATACTCTTTTCAGTTTTCCTACAGTCAGGGGGTTCCCACTTTTATTATACAAGTATTCAAAGTAGTAATGCCATTAGCACAGAAGTGCTTCAGTTGCCACCTAGAAGAGAATGGCATTCAACCAGCTCCTTAGAGTATTGAGCAGTTTGTTAATACAATTATGTATCAATTGCTGGAGTGCCTTGGGATCACTGGATGAATCACCAAAACAGCCAGCCAGTAATATGATTACAATCTGAGCTACAAGGCCATCTGACTATGCTTTAGATCCTTACCATTGTACTGATTAACTGTAATCACCATATCCAGAACAAGGTCATTTACCAGAGAGGGTAGATATTAGGAATCTGACATAAGACTGCTCCCCAGTATCAAATAAAATAATAATAATTTTTAAAAATCTGCATTTTCTTACTGGAAGAACTGTTAATATGTCTGAGGCTCGGCGCCACGTGAAATATGGACATATTACCACTTCCATTGCAGAACGCATCAACATGTAATAATACAAATTTTTCTATTTATTAGCAACGCATAGGCTTAATAATAAGTGTAATAAATCTATTTGCTATTCACATTTGATATGAATAGCATCCAATGGAGTAGTAGAATGGCTGGAAATGCACAAGATGCTACAGTGAGGGTAAATTACAAAATGCTTTATTTTTACCTCTTTCAAAACTGTTTAAGTTCCTCCACAATAATGGTATGCAAGTAAGGGACTGCAACATCGTACTTTAATCCCTGTCAAAGGAACTTACCAGTTTGAAGAAACTTCACTGTAGTAACAGCCAAACTAGGAAGTTAAAAATCAAAGCATATTGCCTTCAGTTAGAGAAGATGAAGCTACACTGGAAAAGGGAGCAAAGCATGCAGTAAAGAATTAAAAAGCTTAACATTTATCGTGCTATCATCTTGCTTTTAGTTTATTCTATATTCAAACCTACTAGTTTAGAAAGTCACTGCTTACTTCCTCTCCTCTTTGTTTCAGTTAGCACATGCTCAGTATTCTGCTGGTGAAGAGGAGCACTGCTGCAATACCTGCCAGCTATCCCTAGAAAACACCTTTTATTTCCCTGTTGCCTCTCCTGATTACCACTGGCCTGAGCAAAGCTTCACTCTCAGTATCATTTACTATAGTAAATTATTGCTGACACTATTGATGAGATCCACCCTATTCCACAGAGTCAGTCCCTGATAATCAGTAGCTACCTCAGTTACTTGAGTACAACAGAGATATAGTCAAAGAGTTAACAGCCATAACATAACACCCTTTGAACTCTATTCCATATGGCTACTCCCACCATAACAGATGGTGTAGCTAGTTGTTTTCAGTTTACTCCTGATGTACTGTTTTCTGTCTTCTGTTAAAAAGACTGTGGCTAAACAGTAAAACTGACAGCTGCCCGTTCCCTGTTGTCCTTTGCTTGAAGCTTGCTATCTACAAGCTCAAGGAGAACAGTGTTGAAGGAGGAGACTGCTCATATGCTGCAGGCTCCCCGATTGCTGTTTTTTCTCCTTCCCACTCCTCCACATTGCAGCAGCTTCTCTTAGCTGAATAGGCTCTTAGCAGTCTGGGAAAGAAAGGTAGGAGACTGGAAAAAAGACAGGGACTTGCTTACAGCAGGAGCAGGCCCAAAGCTAAGCTGCAGAAGTGATAAGGATGAAATAAGTAAATAAATCAGCTTGAAGAATTTCTGCACAGTTGTTTATCCCCCAGAGAAAACTACATGTGTGTAAGTGTGCATATAACTGGCTTCAGTGACCTTTCATCCTGCCATTCCTCTTCCCTCTATTGCCGAGGTCACAGGTAACTGTGGTATCAAAAGTTCAGTTCCCATTTTTTATCAGTTAAAAAAAAAAAAAAAAATCCATTTAAGTCTGTTATAGGTGGGTTTTTTTTAACATATCCACACATTAAAACTACCTGATTTTAACATTATTTGACATCAGCATTGATTTCCCACATTTCTTTATTACGTTTCAGTATGTGTCTGACTGAATTACCACTACCTAAGCTTACCTTGTTAAACACCTGAGCTCTAAGCACTGTACTAACATTGCACAATGTAGGTCACAGTTCTGAATATTCACCTCAGTTCCATAAGTTTGCCAGTAATGGGGAGAAAACTAAAAAACCCACCCAACAAATAGCAACAACAGAGAAACCAAACACAACTTTAACCTTTCTTTCAGTGGTCTGAAGCATAATAATCCTGGGAAAAGATTTATATGTAATGATAACAGGAGTTTAATTGTAAAATTTCTTCCTGAGAGCAGGATATTCAGCACTGTTTGACATGCAATAAACTTAAGTGTAACATGAGCAGGAAATCTTAAGGAATCCAATGGGAAAATTACAGAAAAGGAGAAGTGAGATGCGCTGTTAGAAAACAACAAAAAAATCCTGTCTGGCATAACAAAACTGGATTCTGGTCTCCAATGTTCTCCTTGAAAATGTCCATGCACACATTCAGAAAGTGTAACTAAATATAACACTGAGTGAACATGAAAAATGAGGTGTTAAACCGGCTCTATTATGAAAGCAATACAAACACACACACACACAAAAAAAAGATTCTATGAAGAGCTTTTGCCAAACTGCTTGGAGTTGAGTTGGTTGTTTATCCATCACAGATTTTTGGCATGTTTTTGAACACTGTTACAGTTTAATAAGATACAAATCTTATCAAGAGAACATTTCATTAATGACCTCACAGACCAAAGTTTTCTACAGTTACCAAATAAACTACTTACACATAGTTTCAGACAGCTAGGCCACTAGGTACCGCAGTTTTTTCTTGTTTTCTGCTACATATTCTTATCAACCCTCCTAACAGAATATCATGGCTACAAAAGAAAACAAATCCCCGTTATTACTCTTCCATGTTAGCATCATCTCATTGGAAGATGAGGGGAAGCCTGGGCTGCTGAGAAAGGATCTGGGAAGAAAACAAGGCACAAGACAAATCTTTGTTACAAGTCAGGTGGTCTACAGCCCATTCTGTTCCTAGCTCCAAGGTTCACTTTGTCCCTAGCTCTAAGGTTGAAGATGAACAAATACTTCTACACCACTAATATTAAATAGAACCAGATTTGCGTCTCTGCAAAATCTAGCACCCAAACTGAAACTTCACTTTACTTTCAAGTTGTTTGGGGTTTTGTTTTTCACGTAAAAATCTCAAATTTAGTCTAAAACTTCATTACAAGCTTAGATTGAAAAACTGCTCTGAATTTGAGCTGTGCAAAAATTCCTTTCATAATATTATGATTTGAACAATACTGTTATAGTTTCAACCTTTATATTACTTTATTAATTAGTCTTTCATAAACACATCAAAAGAGAGGACATGCTTGTCTTTTCCCCCCACACCCAACTGCATGTACTGAAGAGTCCTCTAAATATGACCAACATAAAACAAAAGTCTCAACTTCCTGTTTGCTCCACACAAGGATAAATTAAGATGCTTGTGTTAGAGAAGTAATGACATTTATTCAAGGATTGATTTGTACTCATTTAACTACATAGCTATCATGTTTTTAAACATCACCAAGATAGCGATGTCCATGCCATTAGCACTGGCTCAATGTGCACAGTTAGTATGCAACAACTTCATAAATCCCAAGTTAAACATCCCATATTCAATCTCACATGCCAGTAAAAATACATCAAGAACCACATAGATGCTTGAATAAAGTTACACAACTTGCATTTCATAACTTCAGCCAAAGTTATGATTTCTCCAAATAATTTAGTTCCAGCTAGATTGTGTGCCTCAGGAAAGGCTGTACATGATTTCAATCTCTTCATGACTCCTCCTCCATAAAGATGAAAGGCATATTTAATTCAAGTCATCCTCAGTCACTTCCTTCTCTGACTTAGAAGCGGCATTCTTACTGCCAAATATCACAGTAACATGGCAGTGAGCAAGAGCTGTGATCAATTTTCAGATCGTACATGGATAATGGATACAGGCATATTTCATACAGATTACAGGACAGGGAAGTCTTCACTGGATTTTCACTATGATTTATTCTATAAAACAGAGATGAGCCTAGAAAGTAAGGGGAAAAAACCCAAACCAGTCATTTATGTAAGATAATGACAACAACATGCATTAATGTACAATGTAAAAGACATCTTTTGGGATTATTTCAGCCCCTGTTCAATTAAGTCATCAGCTTTCATTTCTTAGTAAGACCCATTTAAAAATCATCCAAATGCCAACATCAAAATGAAGAAAGGATTATGTACTGCTAAATTATAAAACAATCTGCTTAATGGAGAAAAATCAATTCTGCAGGCAAGGTGAAATCTGTGCAAATGCCTATTTGGCAAGAAATAACCATTATTCAGTCTTTTTAATATTTCTCAGGGAAACTTAAATTTATATATCTTCTATTTACTTGAATTCATGGAACTCAGGCTGCAGAAAAATTACCTCTATAGCACCTTATGGCACTATACTATATGCATCTTAATGGCATTTCCTCAGTAGGGTAAGTAAGGGTACTACTGAAAAGTAGTAGCAAGGGATCACCATCATATCTCCCAAGACCTGTGCAGATGCTCCACTCCCATGCTTTACCAAACACTGCATTACACACAAGATAGTGCTGTGAGCATTTCTATCTTTAACTGTTTTTACAGTTACAATTACAGCATCTTCTCTGTGAAATCAGAGTTTTCAAAGACAAGTTCATCCTTAACTGTAACCATGCTCCAAGTTGTTCACAGTCTCAACATTAGCCTTATCAGAGAATATTACTTTAGGTCTAAAACTACTTCTTGCCTGACAAAGTTCTGTGCAGATTAGGTCACCTTGAATCATTTACAGCACTAAAGAAACAAGTAGAGCTGGAAAGGCCTGTCTTTCTGATGTTGCCACTATTACAGGCATCACTGATGCTTCTTTTAGACCTCAGTTAACCATTTCAAACCCTCAGGTCTCTTATTCAGGTAGAGGATCCATTTGATACTTGTACTTTGACAATTCTTAAATCTTTCAATTAAAATAATTTGATATTTTGTGCTAATTCTTATAATGTATGAAAACTCCATATATCAATTTGATTTAGGTTATTCCCTAAGTTGGTCATTAGATGTGCACCGTATCTGAACAGGGAATTACTTCCACTCAACACTCCATTTTCACCTGAAGGCATAAGACATAGATGAAGAAGTTCATGCTGCACTTGTTATAGGGGCACAGAGAGTTCTACATGTCCAAGCTAGAGATCACTAAGCATTGCAAAACTTGCTGCTGCTATTCTAGACTGTCTAGGTTAAATCACAGAATCACTAGGTTGGAAGGGACCTCTAAGATCATCAAGTCCAACCTGTGCCCTACACCTCCACTAAACCATGTCATCAAGTGACATATCCAGTCTCTTTTTAAACACATCCAGGGATGGTGACTCCACCACCTCTCTGGGCAGACTGTTCCAATATTTTATTATTCTTTCTGTGAAAAACTTCTTCCTAATCTCCAACCTGGACCTTCCTTGGCACAGTTTGAGACTGTGTCCTCTCGTTCTGTCCGTTGCTGCCTGGTGAAAGAGACCAACCCCCACCTGTCTACAACCTCCTTTCAGGAAATTGTAGAGAGTGATTAGGTCACCTCTGAGTCTCCTTTTCTCCAGGCTAAACAACTCCAATTCTCTCAATCTCTCCTCACAGGGCTTGTGCTCCAAGCCCCTCAACCAGCCTTGTTGCCCTCCTTTAGACGCGCTCAATCATTTCCACATCTGGGGCCCAGAACTGGGCACAGTACTCAAGGTGTGGCCTCACCAGCACCGAGTACAGGGGAAGAATAACCTCCTTGTTTC
>NDXB01016252.1:0-32221 GCA_002631895.1 Agapornis roseicollis
TGGAACTAGATGATCTTAAGGTCCTTTCCAGCCCTAACTATTCTATGATTCTATGATTCTGTGATTAACAATATGCAGTACTCCATGAGGTCACTAATGTCCAAACATTACATGCTTTGATCTGCTAAATGCAACACAGATTCAGAACAAAAACCATCTACTGCTCCCATCTATGAATCTTGTCCTTGTGAAATGCCAACAGTTCATTAACAGTGGGAATCCGGATGTTCATATACCTGTGATGTTGTCATAACTCCTGAAATTCATTTCAATGTGATCCCACTCCAGCACCATGCAGTTCTCCATGCTGGGCTGTGCAATGGCTACGAACACATCATTCTTTGAGTTGAATGTATCCACTGAAACTGACTGGTAGGGCAAAATCTGGTGAACAACAAAATCTAGAAACATACATTTTCAAAAGTTAGGATACATCTTTACTGGAAACACAAAGTGGTCACTGATTATAAAGATTTACACAGAAAAATCAGCAAAACATTCTGGATTTTGTGTAACACTAAAATGGAAGTATCAGTGCTCACATGAGGCATGCAGCAACAGGGGAAAGTGTCTCCTGCTTTAGGCATCATAAACTGTCCTCTCTGGAAATACAGTTGCAAAGGAGATCAAATAGGTAAATAGTGGCAGAAATCAGATTTTCCATCTATGCTGGCTGGTATTAAGGAAATTAGGGTATTGAGAAAGAAGTCTCTTTCCCCAAAGCTGGAAGGTGCTTTCCCATCAAATGAAATGGCCTTGCTAGAATCACTGTCAAAGCTGAGAGACAGCAACTTCCAGCTGAAGTCCAATAACTTCTTAAGTCATGTAAATTTAATCACTAGCAATTTGTGTTATGCTAAACCAGGCAGAAAGTGAAATGGTATCTGAAGTTTGCCTGGGGATAACTCCATTTTGGCTAGACCACAGACAAAATGGAGTAATCAAAAACTCAGTTAACATAATGTTTTATGGGGCACTGTAAAGTAGTTTACGCATAAAATACAACTAACCTGCAAATTACTATCCAGTAGCAAACTTACCCTAGACACTAAGACTGAGGAGTTGGAGTAACTTGTAAAGACTGAGAGTGTAACTCAAAAACTCAAGATTTTTTTCTCAAAATCGAAGTGCATTTGTAGATTTAACTCTAAACTTCACCCAGGGCTAAGTCAGCAGTCAGCACAGAGCCAGTCTGGGGCAAAGTGAGGAGACTTGGGTCTGATCTTTGGCCTGACAGCTGGGAAAGGTCATTATTATCAGAAAAAGAAAGTGGTGTAGCAGAGGTACAAAGAAAAAGCCAGCACTTGGGTCTAGAACGTGGCAGAAGCAATGTACGGATACAGATACGTAGAAAAGGAAATGCATCTTCCGCTACGATGGCGTTTCCCTGCAGAGCGACACACCGCTGTTTCAAGCCCCATTTGCTACATGTTTTCACCATGCAGTCCTATGCTGGAAGGGCCTCAGCATCCAGGGATTTTGGTGAAATTGTAATTAAGTTCTCACTCGAGTCCCTCATTTTGGTGCATTATGAAATAATTGCTTTTGAATGAAGAACCCTCTGTCTCTGCATGCTTGAAAGCCTTGCCCTTCAGGAGTTACACTTCTGGAGAATAAAGATAGATGACTGCCATTAAACAAACAGAGCAGATTCTACAGCTGCGAAAGAAATGACAGCCTCCTTTTTTGAGGGACTACCATAAATAGAGTTTGGGCTCGATTCATAAATGCTGGTAGGAAAACAAGAAAGTTGTCTTCATACTCACTGAGAAAAATAAAAGAACTGGGGAAAGCTAACACTGAAGTATGCAGAAAGCCAAAGCAAGTGATAAATCAAGGAAGGCAGCTAAGAATGGAACAATAGCAGATACAGGCACTCGGAATCAAAATATTTTTTAAATCTTGAAAAAAAACCCAAGCCAAAACAAAATAAAACAAAACCCCAAACCCCTAATCCTGAAAAAGACATCCCTTGAAATCTGAACAGTTGTGAAACACTCTGAGGGAATCTGTGAATTAAAACAAACCAGTCTGTGTGTTGATACCTACTGCTCATTCAGAAATGATTCAGTGTTAACACAGCTATTTTTACTTGCACCTGTCATTTGGCTCTTTATATCACTGGATGAGTAAAAATGGGTAACAAAATCAGTCACAATCAGTAAAAAGCAATAAATGTTGGTTTTAGCACCAGCTGGAAATACGAGACTCTAATGTACAACAGGGTGACACAGTAAAGAGATGCTGCCACATCAGGATTGTCGCAATTCAGATCTTGAAGGCTTGACTTAGTTTTAGAGGCAGGTCCACATACCTTGCTTTAATTCTAGAAAGAGCTTGTACAGTAAATATGGTGTGTGTGCATGAAGGGGGTGTCCCAGCATTGTTCTCTTTGAAGCTAGATCAGCCTGCATGGAAGAGGGAAGAGGATGCAGCCTTCACTTCCCCTGTGCTGCTGGCTGCCCAATCTGTTTCCCTCTCCTAACCCCGATGCGTGATTTTACTTCCCCTGTCATGGTTTTAACACTGCTTTCTGCTGGCTGGGAGCTAGGGTGGTGTGTACCCCCATCCTCCAGCCACCTGCTCTGCTTCTGCTCCTGCTGCTGAACTGGCATTAGCCATCATGGATGAGGGACCCAGCTCTCTTATTGCTGGGCTGATTTCCCTTCCACTGCTCTGGCTGATCCCAGCACACAGGAGTGCCAATGCTGGCAGAGCAGAGGTGGAGTGCACAGAAAATGCTGGAGGACACTGAAGGGGAGCAATGATCTGTTGGGCAGCAGCTTCCTAAACTGCACCCTGTGACTTGGTCCCCTTCTCCTCACATCCTTTGTTCTCCATCGCAGAGACTTCTAGCAGGACCTGCATGTGCTGTCAGGGAGCATCAGGCATCCATTCCCATCTCCCACCACAGCAGCACACATGATCTCACACAGGAGTGAGTACAGAGCAGATAACTCTTAATTTGCAAACTACCTTCCTTCCAGCCCGTGGGGAAAGAGAGAAGACAATCCCAGCTAGGTGAAGAAAGGGGAAACCAAGCTTTCAAAGCTCAGTGAGATGATCCCTGCCTGCAGGCCTGGGCAAAGCAAGTCCCAGGCATGCACACAACCTGTTCTCAGTGACTGTGGGAGCATGAGGCCCACTTCCCAGCCTCCTGAACATAAGTTACATGTCCTCCACTGTGCTTATAGCCACAGCACAGCCCCCTTGCACACTGCTATGGGCCAACAACAAGAAACGAAATGAAACAGCTTGACCTGCTTCCATGATGTAAGCCATGAGACATGGGAAAGAGGGATGCTATCACAAAAAGAGTTAAAAGGGCAGATCACCAACACTGTGAATTGCTTTCTCTGTGAAGAAGCAATAGGAGCATTTTGTTCTTTGTCTTGTTTTGATTTGTTTTTTTATTTGGCAGCATCTCTTTTCATTTCTCCTCCTGTTACCATTGTACCAGTTCAGTGGGTGCAATGAACCAATGAAGCCAATGAGATGCATGTTTTACCAAGCAAATGGCTTTGTTACCATATCCTACAACCAGTCATGCTTGACACAGGATACCAGAGACCAGAAATAATGGAAAGCTCATCACATCTGGCAAAGGAGGGAAATACAATACTGAAGACTAACATGAATGAAAGAGGTTTGCAGAGCACTGCTCATCATCAACTGGGAAAAGAGACTACACACAGAATATAGTACAGCCCTGAGCCTGTGACTAATCAGTCCTCAAGGAATGAATACAGAGATATTTATGATCCCTTTGGAAGTGGGGAAAGCAAAAGCAGTGAAGGAAAAAGCAGCTGTGGCCTGACACCGCAGACCACCAAGGACACCAGAGGGTTATAGCCAAGCAAGGTAACTTCCAGTTCAGTGCAGGGGACATGATGCTGGCTCAAACATGACACATTCCTGAAGATCTGCATTTCTGCTCTACTGATCTATTTTTGTCTTTTATAGGTAATTCCTGCATGTACCTCTTGGCACTTTATAAGGATGACAGAGATTCATGTCTTCCACACCCTCCACCTTCGCTATGCACTGGAACTCTGGGAAGCCTGCTGCTGCCCACTCCCAGCCTCGAGGGGTTCAGCACACAGCCTTCCCAAAGAATGACTAGTCTGAAAATGCCGTCTGCTACCTGAAGAGTGTATTACAGCTATATGCTGTGCTGCAAGAGCACTCCTCTGATGGTGTCTGAACAAATACTCAGCTGGGCAATCCTTGCACCACATTAACATCTTAGCTCCCCAGCAAGCTACAGCATGTGAAATTACATTCATGCTTCAAGTAATTTCACCTACAGCAGACCAAGGAACTAACATTAAGGGTGAATTTTGCCTGTTGGAACCTCATAGTTCCTAGATACAAAGAGATGACAGAGGGCAGGTAAGTCAGTATAGGTGTGAGGACTAGGTAGGTAAGGCTTGCTTGTCCACACCATTAGTGCTGTGCAATTGCTTAAACCAGACTGCAATGGAATAAAACAGCTTTTACTTTGTATTCAGTGGCATCTCAGTGACCTGGCAGACACAGGAATGTAACTTAGGTACCATTCTAAGCTACACTGTTCTCCTGGTTTTGACATCCTTTATGTAGCAGATTACCGTGCTTTACATTTGCTACTCTTCTGATGTATTGCTGAATTTCAAGTTAATTCTCTTTTCCCTTACATATTGCCCTTGGATTACCATTTCCTGTCATGAAACTTCATTTTACATTACTAGTAATCAACTTTCCTATTGTCTTTTAATAGCGATGACTTGATGATACATGAGAACTGGAATGCCTCTGGTATTATTGTACAGAAAAAAGGCAGAGTGCTGACATCATATACATGAAAGATGAAAAACAATACTCGCAGCTGATAAACTCAGTTATATGATGTGACTACATTTAAAGATAGGTAACTGCGGCTGTTCAGTCATAAAACATGAGCATAACCACATGCAAGTTTCTCTTCACTTCCTTTAGCATGCTTTACATTACCTAGAATAAAAATTAAGATCCTAAACAAGACAGTAGTGAGAATATTATTGGGCATTTCCCACAATTTAATGGAGTTCCATGAAGAACAGCTGGCAGTATTGCCACCACTTTTGATGCTATTAAATTGTGGCCTATTGCATAAAGATAACAGATATAGCCACATTATTTTAACTTCTTTTCATTGCTTTCTGTGAAATACAGAGATTTTGGGAAGCTCATATGCCATAACTATATGGCTTTATTCCAGATAATAGAAAGCATTCTGTGATGAAAAGTAAGTTGCAAAGGGAGTCATAATCAAGTCTTTTGGAATATGAATAGTCAGAGCTCTTCTTCCATTATCATTTAATCCAAATAAAAACTCGGTACTTACTTTGACTTTGAAATGTAATTTTCCCATTTTATGCTTGTTCTTGTGCTTGGTAGTGCTCTGTATGTAACCCTTTCCTCCCCCCAGGTCATGCTCACAGAAGCAAAAAGGTATAGGCTAAACTTCTGTTATTTAACCATTTGTAGTGTGCTTAGAAATATACATTCTGAATACCTGTAGTGGTGCATTCATAATCAAAACTTGTCACATCATTTAACTTCTTATCCTGATATTCTGCTGGACCAATACACAGGACATCAGAAACAGTGGAATTTGTCATCTTTAACCACAAAAACAACCACTTGGCTTTGCAGTCACACTCAAATTTATTTCCCCTTAAATCTCTAAAAAAACACACAGAAATAAACATATTTGAAAAGGTTGATAGCAATATGAATACTACAGAACTGTTACCACCTTGACATGCTGAATTTAAAAATACCTGAGCAGCCTTGAATTGTTTCTGAACTGAGAACAGGGAAGTTGCTTCAGTTTTATTTGGACTCTCTTACTATGAACTCTCCTTCACTAAGTGTTGTCCTTGGAAAAACTGTTTCTATCTAGGAAATATGCTCACATATAATCATAGTAATGGAGCTCTGTGATTCACGTGTAAAGTCACTCACGTTTATAAATTTTCATAGGATTAGGACTGTAATGTAATAAATCCTGACAGCCTGTTTGTCTGCTGTAAGCCTCCTTCCCTCCATCTGCTGATGACACTGATAAATCCCATTCCTTCACTAAACTACTCCAGTACTGCTGGTTAATGGAGTGGCCTTGCTGGCACCATTTCTGTGTTACATTAAAATACAGATGTAAGGCTTGTATTTTTTGAGTCACTGCTGATGTGTGGTCAATTTAACCTTCCCCTACTAATGTATGTGCAATCTCAGCACGGTACTTGTTCTTTGATCTCCTGGCAATTTTTGTTGTTTGCAATTATACTTTGCTGTCTGGGAGAGCTAGGCCAAAAATAGGGGAAGCTGACTATCAGCTCAATTGTACAAGACAACACTGACAGTAAGTCAACAATGTGCTACAACTACATAAAACCAAGAAAAAAGGTGTTTTTTTTAAATGAATGCCTTTCACTTATATAATCTCAGGGGATGCATGCACAATAACAGGGAAAAATGTTCAGAGAAATTGTAGTTTTAAAATTTGTTGTCTCCCTTCCCCTAAAATACAATTTATATGAAACATCAAAAAGAAGTACAATAATGCAAACTATGTACAGCAGCATGAGAAACAACAGTGATTTGAGAAACAGCAGTTATTTTAGAGGAGTCTAGGAAGTTAGCACAACAAAAGGCACACTTCTTTCCTGTGCAGGTATCAGGTACAGCACCACATAAACCCAGAATGTAAAACTCAAGAGTAACAGTGACAGATTAGGCAGCCAGCAGGAAGATTCTCATTACTTACAGTTCAATTAAAGAATCTAAATCACTGAAGACATCCCTCGGCAGAGCTCTGAGATGGTTATTGGCCAAAGAACTAGGAAAGAAAGTTAGAGCTTAGTACCATTGCTGTCTGTTGTCTGGCTGACTCATTAAGTCTGAGCTCACCTACAGTTGTTAGAACTGTCCAGCCACTGGCACTGTTAATAGTTGTAAGGAACAGGCACATATTAATTATTCTTATTCAACAATGGAGATTGCTTGAAGATCATGTAAAAGTAAAATACACAGAACTTTTTTATTGCCCAGGTGCAAATGCAACACACAGAGCAATCACTGAGCATGCTGAAGAACCAGGACTGATAATCATTAGTACACGGTGAGACGGTGGTAGCGGCTCAGCATCTGCAGGCAGCAGCTGCATCTCAGCACAAGCTGTGAATGTTCACAGGCAGCCCAACACACCACAGGGCTGCCCCAGCAGGAGTTCATTTAAGGTCAGTTTTTAACTTGAGGGAGGCATGCTGCTGACAGCCGAAGGAAGCTGATGCATGGAAGGGAAGAGAGGTTTTCTCTCTAGCAGAAAAAACAGTGGTCCCCCCAAAGAGTTTTGTTCAAGCAGAAATTACCAAGTGTTAAATAACTTACAGGTGAGTCAGGTCTCGAAGGCCACGAAAAGCGTTTCTTGAAATGGTTTCAATTTTATTTCCTTCAATGAATCTAGGAAAACAAACAAACAAACAAAAAGTATTTTAAAAGCCTTTATTATTAGCATCACCAGTGCTTTAAGCCATGGCCTCCAAATTCAGCAGTGGCAGCCCCTTCAGGCTTAAAGGTAGGGAAGTCTCAGTGGAGCTCATTTTCACTTTACCACTTTCCTTGGGTGGACTGCAAGGAATGATGAAAGTACCAAGCAGCAAAAAGGACAGCAGCATGTAACACAAACATCCAGCAGAAGAGGAACAAAACAGACATAGCAAAAGACATTACTCCTCTGTTGGTTAATCCTCTCAGGGTGTGTCGTGTGAGGCAAGAGACCCGTGTAGGAGAGGTTTCTGAGGTGGCCTTTGAAAGCTGAGGTCCTACATTCCTCTCACAAATCACCTGCACTGTAACACCACATGGCAGCAGAGAAGTGCCAGGGCTGCCTGGGCTGAAGACAGACACTGTGATGGGTAGCTCCTGTGGCTGCACGCACTGTCCCACCTCAGCACCCACAGAGCCATGACATGAACCGTACACATACAAAGCCTGCATAAATGGTAAGCCTAGTGTCTTGTTCTTGCTGCTGCAGTTCACCTCCCTCCAGCCAGGACACCACCTCTGCTGGGTGCCCACCTGCACACAAGTCACAGCCCTGTGAACCGGGGTAATAATGACAGGCACGTATCAATTCCAGAAGCATGCTGCTCCTCCTGACTGCATGTCAGCGTTTAAAGAAAGTGTTGATATTTGAGCATTTTGACCCCCCGAGCACTTGAGGACACATCCCTAAATACATCATCACCCTGCAAAGCAATTGCAGCCAGGCAGCCATCAAGATATTGCATGGTACAGCAGTATGTGGATGAAGACAACTGCATGCTGACTTTATAAAAGGTTTCACGAGATATAAATGTCTCACTTCTTTTATATATCCTTGTTTGCCTTCCAGGGAAATAGAGGAAAACCACTATGAGCCAAGGTCTCTTCAAAAGAGTCAAGATGGGGATGTGGGAGATGCCAAGTGCTCTTGGTTCTGCTACTTAGATGTAGCCAAAATCCTTCAGGAAGTGACTGGGACCCTGACTGCATGTAAAAGGTGCAGATAAGAAAGTGTTGTATCTACACAGGTGTCAGAAAAGGTTCAACTGTTCCAAGGCTGCCTGGGGACATGAATTCAAATCGCAAAGCAGAGAGCCAAACTGCCTCCTGATACTCTCATCAGCACCTGGCATCCCTGTACAGTGCCAGCTCACCAGTCCGTGCAAATAAACACGGCTTCATTGCACATACTGCAGCAAGATGATGCCAATTTGAGCTGGGACTCAGTAATTTGCTGGATTCCTGAGTCACCAAACCTGACCTCAAAGGGATGCTACCCTGGGAATGCCACTCTGTTCACCAGCAAAACTCCCATCTTTATCAGAGCTGTCTTATCCAGACTGTACATGGAGCCAGACAGTTTAAGGGTGCATTGAATGCCATTGTCAGTGCTGCAAGCTCAGCAGGACACAGCTGGAGGTATATTATCTCTCTCTCTATATATATATATAAGTATCTGCTGCGGGCACTCCCCAGCAGCAATTTGTTTGGAGACTTAGCTTTGTACATAAAGAAACTTGTTATTCTTCTTTGTCAGAGAGGTTTTCTTATTCTCTGTAAGGTCTGATCATCGGTAACAGAGAGACACGAGTTACAGAAGCTGTAATGCTGTTACTGGCCCCATGGCCACAAAAACCCAGAGAAAGGACACTCACACCCGATTCCCAAAAGGTGGAGGTGTGATTTGCTGGGAATAAGAAGCATTCTGTGGACTTGGCAGGGAAGGCGACCACAGCCATTAGCTGATGCCGCTTGTTCAGCTACTGCTAAAGGAAACTCATACTGTAAGGCTTTAGCAGTCTTCATGCTGTTCCCTGGCTTGCAGCTGACAACCAGGGAAAGAGATTGCCCCTTTGACCAACCGAGGAGGGGCAGGACTTTCTTCTTTCAGACTGTGGTCTCTCTGCACTCACCAATGCAACCAGGACAGCCAAGTATGCTGCTGGAACAAGCTCATCAGCACTTGAAAGCAAGTAATTCATGAAATGACACTAAAATGGTTTTCTTCCTTTTTACAAACATATTGAAAATTACATTTTTCCCTGTAGACACATGGAAAAGAGAATGATTAGGGAGTTTGCTGTCTCTGAAAGATCCTCCAGAATACCCAAATCACAGATTTTAGAATATACCATTTACCAATATCCTCTATTTCTTGGTCTGCAAATTCCAGTGTCGGCTGCTCCACACGTATCAGACTAGTAAACCTGAATACACCCCACCTTAACACCTATTTGTCTGCACTCAGTTTTATGAGCATTGGTCTTCCTCTGGAAAAATAGAGAAATGTTTTCCACCGCTACCTTTCAATATGAAAAGGTGGGTGGAAAGAGGAATTTCTTTCAGATCATATTCCAAGTTTCAAACATACCAGCTCGTGTCCGGTTAACACAGAGAAATAGCAGTCCTTTGGAGTATGAAGTGAGGACAACCTGGTACCAGGGATATTACTTTTTTAAAAATTAAAAAGGGTGACCTAAAAAAAAAAAAAAAAAAAAATATTAAAATAAAACAAAATACCCACTGACCAAAATGTAATGGGAAAATGTCACCTATTAGAAGTAATCTTTTTGCAAAAGTTTTTTGGTGTTGATATTAAGAAAATAAAATCTTTCAAAACCNNNAAAAAAAAAAAAAAAATAAAATTGGGAAATGAAGATACTGTAAAAATCAAGTAAGTGAACAAAGTAAAGGAGAGTTAAATGAATATAAATAATAACGTAAATAATTGCAATAATGTATATTATATGAAATATATATTTATATATTCATATATTTATAATTATTTATAACGTAAAGATAAATGCCACAGGCATTAAATGGGATAGCAGAAAAAAGGTGAAGTTGGAAAAGAAAGAAAGTTGGGAAAAGAGAACAAGCCAGGCAATCAGAGCTGCTCTGGGCAGTACGCAGATACCCTGTGACTCCTCTTCAGGCTGCCAGCAGGCCAGGAGAGGCTTTCCCACCTCTTTTCTGAGGTTCAAAGCCCCTCGACAGCGATGGCACTGTTCTGGCAAGCCAAGCCAATGCCTTTCAGTGTACTGTGACTGCCACCTTGCATTCACGGCTTACTTTAAAAATCCACTTGCAACCTCTGAGAAAGGGCGAGCCACTGTAAAGAACACTTGCACAGGAGCGGAACATAAATCCTTCATCCCCCCTGCTCCTGAGAATCACACTAAAGACTAAGACTCCACAGAAGGAATCTTGGCAACTTATCAAAACATCCTGATCTATAAATGACAGAGGAAGACATAAAATACCAGACTCACAGGTATTCTAGATGAAAGAGACCAGCAAAGGCGTCATCTCGTATAACAGTGAAGGAATTGGAGTTTAGCAAGCTGAAAATGGAGAGCAGACATTAGGAAAGCACATTAAAACTTGACACGCTGGATTATTCCTGTTGTGTTTATTGCCCATGACCAAACTAATCTTACTGACTCCAGCCCATATTGCCCCACCAGTGTAGCACATATAAACCTCTGTGGAATGGCCTATTAAAAGGAAAAAAAAAAAACCAAACCAAAGGCATAATGTGATGCTAGTTAATGTCCACTGCTCCCAGGAAAAATGCTCACTGTGCCATCCACCACGGTTAAATGCAACCTGATCCTCGACAATCTGATCCCCTGAAAAGGACAAGAAATAGCAAAACTACTTATTTGGTCTAAAAATCAAATGCTACTCAAAAGAAGTCATTTTTGGAAAATCTCTGAATTTTCCAAGTGAATATGTCTACATTAATCACTTTATTAGAGAAGCTTTTTAATCCTCTTTTTGTCTGGTTTTAGGCGTTTTACTAAAATTAATTTAGAAGACTAATGAACATGAAATGCAAACTTTCCCTGTGATCCTCAGTTATTATGCTAATGATAGACAAATACTCGCTAAATTATCCCAAAGAAATCTGACAAAGACGCAGGCTGCCATTAAAAATAAATCCTTACCATGGCTACTGCCACAGAGGACACGGGAAGTACCCAAGCGATCAATTATGCATGTATCTCTTTTGCCATTTAATCATTCTTTTTTCTAGTGCTTGAAGGAAAGTCACAAATTACACCAACAAAATCTGTCAGGGCCCAAGGTGGTGGTGGTGGTGGTGCCAAACCCTTCTGCCTCCCATGCCTGATCTACCACATAAAGTGACACTGGCAACTTCTGATTTTCTCAGCCCCTGCTCCACTACCCCACACACCCCAGTGTCTCCTCCTGAAAATCTGCTACAGCTAAGGAATAGGGATAACCTTCATGTGCTCTTCCTCCCTCTTCCCAGTACCATTACCCAAAACAAGCCAGATTCTCCTCACCTTGAGTTTTCCACCCATGGTTTCTCTCAGCCCACCCTTGGGTTCATCCCTTCCCAGGTGGCATAGGTCAGCTGGTTGTCTCCATTCCCCAGTGGACAAAGTCCCTCTGCCCTCTTCCTGGGGCAATGTGCTGGGCCCCAAGGCCCATAGGCACTTGGGCTTGGGACTGGTGCCGTGCTAAAGAAGGTTCAAGCCTCCACCCCTTGCTCTGCTCACTTCTCCCCAGTGTTTTCCATGGGATGCTGCTCCTCCAGATAGTGAGACAGACCTTTGAGTCAAATAAGAAAGGGTGCCCAAAGACAGACCATAACACTAGGAGAGGCCTTCAGGGACTACCACTTGCTCAGACCAATTTTAACACCTAGCTCTGTGGCGAGAGCTTAGCCTGGGTGCCTCACATCTTTTTGCTTCACTTTTCTTTGCAGTGTCCTTTCTTAGGGAGGAAGCTGGTCCTTGGTGTGGGAGGCATGGAGGGTTTGCCTGGTATCAGGCACCACAGGCAGGCTGAACCGGTCTATGCAGGGCACCGATGAAGTGACTATCAGAGAAACAGGCACCAGGGCTCCAGAGGGGATTGCATCGCACTCTGTGTCTCTATGCCTTTCCACTACTGCCTTCCAGGACAGCTAAATTAAGGCAAATTTGGGTAAGCTGTCTGAGCTGCAGGCACACACCTAACCGCAACAGGCACAACCACACGAGGTGCCCAAGGTCAGGAAGCAGGGAGCACTGAAGAGTGCTGGCGTTGGACTGCTGGCCCCGAGGACAGAGGCCCACCAGGTCAGAAGGTATCCACTGGAGGGGCAACCCTCCAAGTTGGACACCAAAGCCCAGAGTCCAGACACCACCAGCACTTCATGCACGGAGGCTTTGCACAAAGGCTTGCTTTCTGCCAAAGAGTGTCCCAGCGGCCTCTGCTCCCCCCGTTGCTCCCGCAACGTCCCAAAGGCAACATGAGACTCCCGGGCAAAAAAGTGAGCTGGAGTGAGGCACCACGTGAAAACTCAGCACTATAAACTTATTAAGGCTGGTGTCGTAGGAGGGTTTATGTAACAGGGAACTTAGGGTATCATAAAACATTTTGTCCTCCTTCAGTAACTAAGCATACATTTTATGAAGTGGTTTATGAACGGAAAATGCATCCCTCTTGTTATGAAGCAGCAGCTACAACACGGGATGCTGCACAAGCTGGGAATGTCCCCGTTACCCCCCGTTCCTACAAGGGCACCCGTAACTCAGTTTAGGAGGCGCAAAGTGCTAGCTGGCCGCTGCCCTTTCCAGTGCCATACTTACAGCAGCTGCAGGGAGGGCAGGTGGGAAAACATCCTGTCCTTGACTTCGGCGAACGTCCCGTTTACCAGGCTCCTGTCAGGAGAGAAATCACCCATGAAGCGGGACCGCCCCGCATCCAACACCACCTCACCTCTCTCCCCGCTCCTTGCCCCGCACTCACAAGGACCCCAGGCCGGCGGGCAGCCCGCGGGGGGCCCCCGCTGCTCCGACGCACAGCGCTGACTCCCGCCAGCAGCTGCAGGGCGGCCCGCAGCGCGGCGGCCTGCGCGGAGCAGCGGGTAGCGGCAGCAGCAGCACCGCACAGAGCGGCAGCAGCCGCAGAGGCACCGCCATGCCCGCACCACCGCCACCGCCACCGCCTCTCGCGCCCTGACATCAGCGCGGCACCGCCCCGGGGCGGGCGGGGAAAAGGGGGTCCCGGGCCGGGCGGTGCGAGGGGCGGTGCGAGGCGGGGGCCCGCGTCGCCCATTGCCTCCAGGCGAGGTGGATGCGCGATCCTGCCCCTTCGGGAGGTAGAGGGCGGTATTGTCCCCCGGCCCTTGCCGTTGGTTGCGCGCTCAAGGCCAGGTTGGAGGGAGTACTGAGGCGGGGTCGGTCTCTTCCCCCAAGTAACAAGCGATAGGACTAGAGGTAACGGCCTCAAGCTGCGCCAGGGGAGGCTTAAATTGGATATTAGGGAAAAATCCTTCACAGAAAGGGTGCTCAGGCATTGGAACAGGCTGTCCAAGGCAGTGGTGGAATCACTGTCCCTGGAAGTGTTCAGAAACTCTGTGGATGAGGCCCTCAGTGATACGGTTTGGTTGTGGACTTGGCAGTCCTGACATAGTGGACTTTGTGATTTTAAAGGCCTTTTCTGACCTGGTTGATTGTTTCTCACATGAAGCAAGACCAACTCCAGGGATGTCTAGTCAAGAAAGAAGCAGATGGACGATAACACCATAGAATTACAGTTGCTTTGCAGTAGTAACGTGTGTTAAGTAGTGGTTGATCAAATCATGATGTATCTGAATGCTTGAAAGGTATCAGAGCTGTGTGTTCTGAAACCACATTCTGGTGCCCCAATTTGAACAGGATGCCCGGTGTACATGAATGAAATAATTACTCTTTTAACTCTAGCCTTAGTGTTCAAGCCCCTTCACTTGGTCTACATGAGCCAGTTGTAAGGATTTTGTGGCAATGTCCACTGCTCAGCTTGTGTTTGCTGCCGCTCACCATTGACTACACTGCTCCAGGACAGCCTCCCGCCAGGTTGCTGAAAACAGCAGTGAGACTCCTCTTCTGTGTGCTGAGCTGACCCAGGTCTCATCACCTCCACCCATACATAATCCCTCCAGCAGGCAAAAAATCAGAATGTGAGCAACACCTGAGTTATCAAGTCAATTCCTTTGTCGTTTCTTTAGGTGGAAACAAGACAGAGAAATGATTTGAGGTCAGTGTTATCCCCAGTTTTCTTTCCTTGGTTTTATGTTTTCAGTGATTTTAATGATTCATGTAGTACACCTCTTTGCAGGAGCTATTACACACAGCATCTTAATTCAACAACCACAGTAGTCTCGAGATGCTTATTTCCTTGGTAAGCAGACAGAAATTGTTGTGATTTGTGAGCCCTGTTGGATTTTCCTCTGATTCTTTTCCAGCTGAGTCATGGGTGCTTTATCCTGGGGTCACTGTAAGCCCCCCAGAAATAAACACAAGAACACTACCAGAAATCAAAAGCTTTTGATGCTGTCTTTCATGGAATCCTGCTGGACAAAATGTCCTGCACACGGCTACACACAGAAGTCCATAGTATGTAGGGTGAGCGATTGGCTCAACGGGTTATAGTACATGGAGTTACATCAGTCTGGCAGCCAGTGACCAGTGGGGTTCCCCAGGGTTCAGTTTAGGGCCAGTGCTCTTTGATGTGTTTATAAGTGACCTGGACATATGAATCAAATGTAGCTGAAGTAGCTTTGCAGATAATATTGAACTAGGAGGGACTGTGGAGTCCCTTGAGGATAAAGAGGCTTTACAGAGAGATCTGTATAGGCTAGAGTTGAGCAATCATCAACTGTATGAAAGTTAACAAGAGCAAGTGCTGGATCCACTAGCTGGGACAGGGTAATCCTGGTTACACATATAAAATGGGGGATGAGAGGCTGGAGAGCAGCCCCTCGGAAAGAGATCTGGGAGATTGGGTTGGTGGCAAGTTGAACAAGAGTCAGCAGCGTGCCCTGGCAGCCAAAAGGCTGAGGTCACTTGGTTTGTTCAGCTTGGAGAAGAGAAGGCCAAGGGGTGGCCTCATTTCAGTCTACAGCTTCCTCAAGAGGGGCAGTGGAGGGGGAGGTGCTGATCTCCACTCACTGGTTACCAGTAATAGGACACAAGGAAATGGAATGAAGCTGTGTCAGGGGAAGTTCAGCCTGGCCATTGGAAAAGGTTCTTCACTGAGAGGATAGACAGTCACTGGAACAGGCTCCTCAGGGCCTCCTCAGGGTCATGGCACCAAGACTGTCAGAGTTCCAGATGCATCTGGACAATGATCTTAGTCATATAGTTTAGTCTTAGGTGGTCCTGCAAGGAGCAAAGGTGGACTCAGTGATCCTTGTATGCCTTCCAACTTGAGATATTCTATGATTCTATGAAATAAAGGCACAACAGTAACTTCCCAAAGCAGCAGCAGCAAAGTTGTGATGTTCCCTTGAACCAGACAAGACATTTCTCCATGAAGTACAGCTTCTGTGGCCATCAAGGGATGCCGCTTTGGGAAGCCTTTGATGTAACCACCCTTTCCAAGTGGCACGCAACACACTGCCAGAAACACAGGGTTTCAGGATTTGGTATTGCTACAAGGTTTTAAACCAAAATATGGCAAATATGGCAAATGCCATATTGGTATGGAAGGCATCTTCTCTAAAAGATGCACGCCTATTTCACCCCAAAGAGTTTAGGACCCCAATTCCACCACTTTCACTCATGCTAATCTGTTTCATGGCAACCTCTAAAAATCCCAGGACACTTCAAACAGAAAACCTGCTGTCACTGCTCACAATTAATTTTACATACAAGGTGCTTTCTGCTTTAACTGATTTAAAAGCAATTTATATGGCAATCATCTCCCCCTCGCTGGGAAGAGGAAGGAGGATTTTTGATTTTCCTCTGCTCTTCTGACCTGGGGTGTTTTGTGTAGCTTCACTTGCAGCAGCCCTGCTTCACTCAGTGAGGGTCTGCCAGGCACAGACCACCCTTTCTGGGGGTCATAGAGGTGCTGAGGAGCCTTCTTCACAAGTCAGAGGAAGATAAAGTGGAAGAACTGCAGGTGCATTAGGGCTGGGGTACTGTGTAGGAGGGAGCCAGTGGGGAGAGTGAGGGCTTCGCTGGAGGCTGAGGAGAGAGCCTGGAGTGCCAGCAGGAGACAGCAGACGGCCCTGTCTTGCTGAAATTAAAAATGAACAATTGCTTTGGAACATTCACATGGCAGAAAACAGGTGGGGGGGCTGGGTAGAAAGATAAATATGCATATACATACACACATGTACATTTCCTTAGAAGAACATTAAAAATCTGCTTGTCTTAAAAAGTGATGTCTATGGTATCCACACAATATGCATATGATCTATGTGGTAGCCCTGCATGAAAACGAAATCCTCTTTCTTCTTTGAGAAGACAAAAAAGCCAAAAGAATGAGAAATAACATTGAAATGTGTGTTCTGTTTCTTTCCTTCACATTCCAGTTCATAGGCTCAGGTGATTTTTTATGCAGACTTGCAGGTGCATCCATTTAAGTCATGCTACAAATAAATGCAGTCAACTGCATATGAATGATTGTGCTATCAGATACCCATAGATAAAATGGCACTTCAAATGGGTAACACAAGCAAAGAAACATTCAGACAGCATGTCAGTGGGCATGATATATAAACCTGAACAGATACGTGAGGTGGAAAGCACATACTATGTCTTCAAACAGTCACTGCAACCGAGCATGCAGAGGAACATGCAGGTCCTCTGGGACACTGCTTGTACCCCCAGTCAGGCATCTGCAGTGGTGTACATGATCCCTTAAGTGGATCCTTAAGTTAAACGGAAAATATCCCAGTTCTCAGGTAAGTATGGCTCAGACATTTTGTCACTTTGATGCATTATGTTATCACTGTCACTTCTGCCAACACAATGACTCTGTTTTCCAGAATCTTAGATATTTATCTGGAATTGCAAAAAGAAATGGAATCAGACAAACATTTAGGACCACATAAATATAAAAATAAATACCCTGATGTGAAAGTTGTCAGTTCTGTTTCTTTTAAGATCAGGAAGGTATTTCCCACGCGTTTTCTTTTTTGCTTCTCAATCCATTTCTCATAAATTCCTGCTTTATTGAGTAAATATTAACATAAATGCTTTAACTGGTTTTTTTCCTGTAGCTTGCCAGAAGTGGACAGGGGTAGACAGAAAGCTGCTGATCAGCTCAACCCATACAACATGCGAAGTATAGAATGCAAGAACACTTCAACCTTTTGTCTGAGAAAACTTAATTTTCAGGTTAATTTGCAAACAAAAATGATTTTTTTGGATCACGACCGACCACCTGCCCAAAGGAAGAGATTTGGAAAAAATTGTGAGTGAGAGGCAAGTCTGTCAGTGGAAGTGTTCCCACTATGAGGATTCTTAATTGCTTGTGACCCTGCTGTGGAAGAAGGTATGGGAAAATTAATTCTCTGAGCAATATTCATCTTGCTGAGTGTTTTCCTTTCTTTCTTCAGTCATGGTTGATGTGACCTTTTTGGACTCCAACTGCTAGAGGAGATGTACTGCAACATGCAGAGTACATTGTTATTATCTTGAACATTCTGCAGCTTTCATACCAAATGTTTAGTCTGCTTGGTCAGGATTAAATGTCCTTTGCTTTTGACTTCTGAACATTTCTGGTGCAGATTGCACACCTGGTACGTTGCTGCAGTTTGCCTTTAAAGAAGCACAAAAGCAGTTTCCTCTGCCGAAATGCAGCTCTACAAGGTAGGCTGTAATGAAACCCATTTAAAATAAAAAACAAACCATATTGCCAGAAATCAAACAACATCTTCTGCAGTGACTCCCTGCTGTGTGCCATGTGTGGTGGAGGTAGCTATTCACATGACTCCGGAAAAAGAGGACTTAGTCACACATACTGTCCTTGTTTTCCAAAAGGCCCCTAAACATGAGTTCATGGTGGCTTGAAGCCCCAGGATTTGGAAACAACTCACTGTGGAAAGAGGAACAGGCAGAACAAGTTCAAGTGCCCCAGAGATTTTCACATGTAGTTTCACGTATGGTCCTACCCTGCAATAAATCTTCTCCAGAAAAGGTATTAGTAGCATATTAGCACCATGTATGCAATAAAAACTTAATAGACATAACAATCTACATGCCTTTCTCTTTCTTCACTTGTGAATGCCTAAGACACTGAAGGAGCTGCAAGTTATTAATTGAAGAACAAAATGAATGGAGTCTTACTTAAGGCTGTATGTCCACACACCTCCACGCCTCCCCTCCCTACATCATCCTCACCCACCTGGGATCTGCTTGTGCATCCCTCATCTCTTCTTCCCTCTGGCTGTCAATGGGAACTCACGATGTCTGTGTCCTCCATCCTGCTCTCCAAACTGGTTCAAACTGAACGAGCTCAAAGTTATTAAAAGGTTCTGGCAAACAGGCATAGATGCAAACAAATAGTGCAATAACAGAACTCTCATTTCCTTAAGACACCAGGCCAAAGAAAAACCCTATAGACAGCATGACAACTCTACAAGAAAAAGATTTTCATGTTTGCAGGATGACTGCATTTCACTATGTGCAATTTGGTGTGCTACAGAACCTCCTAAAATCAATAAGGAGTTCTAATTTTTCTCTTTCCACCTTAAACTTGGAAAAAACTATTCTAAATTAGACTTGTAAAATTCATCCTTTATATTCTTAAAGACAATATCTATAGCATTTGCTGCAGAAAAAGTGGTCCAGTTGTGGGTGCTTTATGTCCTCTGAAACCAATTAAACAGAATTACTGCATTTTTTAACATGTATGGCCAAAGCTTAGATAACCTGCAGTCCCTCAAAAGCATAGACACTTGAAAATAAATCCTTAGATAACCCGTAATTTCAGGTAACCCACAAAAAGAGACAGGGAGGTTGTGGCAGAAGGAAAGCAGACTTTGTGGGTATCATGGCAGGGGACTGTTAAGATACCGAAGGCTAAATTTTGCTTTGTATATACCTGTTTACTGACAAATTGTACAATCAGCTAATGAATTTTAATGCTGCTTGATCAACTGCAGTTCCCTGACCATTTCACCCCAATTCCACTTATTGATTTCCTGCTCACTGAACTACTTCAAAGCTTGCCATTCCAGCCAGGATTGCTGGGTACAGCACCCTTATGGAACAAACCATCACTACATTGTAGAAAAGCACCAATTCTCTGCAGTCCCAATTTCCCTGAAAATTATCCCAAATTGCCTTCTGCACATTTGAGATGAAGCTAATGTCCATCACACAACAGGCACTGCTCAGCTGTGAGGTTGTGAATGCCAGTTAGACTCAATCTGACACACCTTTACTGATTCTAGAAAGTGCTATGATATTTTTCTGAATTTCAGGAAATTCAAACACCATTTTTTCAGTGAGGAAGGACAGGCAGAACAGTCCAAGATTACCCACAGAGATGAGGAGCACCTTGGCTGTATTGGCAGCATAGCATTTAGCTAGATTTTTCTCATCTTCCTCTTAATTTCTGCGTGTGTTTGGTCCATTGTGCAGCCTGAGCATGCTAAATGCTGCTGGAAGGGTGAAGGTGCAGTGATGACCAAAGGGCAGGGGGCCTTGTCATGAAATATGCACTGAAATACTTGTAGATGCTTCTGGTTCCTTGACAGCTCTTTCTTCATAAAGCAACCTGTGGAGGTGGATTGCTCATTGCTGGATGCCGTCTCACCTGTCTAGCCCATGTGGAGAGCATCAGGATAGAAGGAGGCTCCTCCATTGCTGTTCATACTCATTTCCATGCTAGAGTCCCTCCCTTCATTTTCTCTTATCCCAGTTCTGTGAAAATCATGTGTGGTAATCACTGTGCACAGGGTGTAAGTAGTATTTTCACTATGTTCTGTGTTTAATGATGTTACATTATGTTAAAATATCCTTTATAAAATATGTTTATATTTTATGACCATGTACAAGCTAACCCAGTTCACTGAAAAGCTTATCCCATTGTAGGACAGCAAAAGAGGCAGGTTTAAAACTGCGAGTATTAAATAGGTGGAAATCATGATATAGAGCTTACAATAATCATAACATCATTTTGCCTAACTTGGCAAGCTATATCTCAGACTACAGTTTAATTTAAGCAAAGGATAAAATTGCCAAGTAATCTATATTACATTTGCCAACCATTTGAACAAGCCTCATTTAAATTGATTTGAGACAGTACAAACATTCCATGTAAAAAGATCAGGCATATCCATGTGTGTATTTTAGCAATTGAAGAAGTGGCACACTTACAGACAGGGGTGAGGACCTCAGTGCTTGCACTGCTCTTCTACTCTGAAGGCAAGGCAAAGCCCTTGCTCAGGCTTTGAGCAAAAGCTGGATGATGACTTCAGATGTGTAACTCCAAGTGCACTTCTCCCACCCCTCCCCTGCCCATGGCTATTACTCAACTCTGGGAAAGCTTCCTGCCGTTGTTCTAAAAGTCTTCTAAAAACTCTTGGGTTTTTACCCCCATGTGCTTGACAAAACTTGGGGTTTTCCTCTTGGCTTTATGAGGCTGTTCCCCTGTCAGCAAAGGGAGCCTGCCTTCTTGGTTCACACACTGCCAGTATGCACGAGGAGTGACCTCAATGTGCCTACTCCTCCTTTTGCTCCAACAAAGCACATCCAGCCCAGTCCTGGTGCTTGCCAGCTGCCACCATCATGGCAGGCTTCAGCAGGTTGGGAGGAGGAGATGACCAGCAGTGGATGCATACTGAGTCAGGGATACCAAGAGAACTTGGCCCATAGCTGTCAATGGGACCTAATGGGCTGCTCACAGCACTGGCTGCTGCTCTTGTAAAACCATTCTTTGTCACCTTTGAAAGGCTTTGGTGAGCAGGATAGGTCCCTAGAACTGGAGGAAGGCAAATCTTGTACGTGTCTTTAACAAAGGCCAAAAACATAACCTGGGGAACACAAGCCAGCTAGTGTGACTTTGGTTCTTGGGAAAATCACAGAACAATTCCTCCAGGAACACTCTTCTTCAGTGGATAATATTTACATCAACTTCATCAAGGCTTTTGACATTGTCTCCTTCTTGCATCGAAGTGAGAACATTATGGTCTGGATGGGTGGACAACTAGTGGGTAAAAGCTGGTTGGATGGTCAAGCTCAGAGGGCAGCAGTAAATGGACCATACTCTACCTGGACCAGTAACAAGTGGAGTACAGCAAGCGTATGTCCTGAGACCTGGTAAATTTAACCTCTTCATCAGTGACAACATGAACTTGAAGGAAGAGTCACCTGCAAAGACACAAATGGGGTCCAACTGGCTGGGGAGCAGCTCTGCTGGGATGGACATGGAGCATGAGTCAGCAGTGTGCCCTGGCAGCAAAGGTGGCCAAGTAAGCAGAGCTATACTAACAGGAGCATGGACAGGAGGTGCAAGGGAGTAACTAAACCCCTTTACTCAGCAGTAATGAGACCATGTCTGCAGTCCTGTGCCCAGTTTTCCTCTTTCAAGTAAAAGAACAAGGATGGTGAACTGCGGTGAGTTCAGCAGAGGGCCTCAGGCTGAGATGCAGCCTGGAGCACTTCCCTGTAAGGACAGGCTGAGGAAACTGGGCTTGACCAGCCTGGAGAAGAGATGGCTTTGGAGGCACCTAACAGCAGCACCTCAGCATCTACAAGGGGGTCACAGACGAAGCAGGGCCAGGGTCTTCATTCACAGAGCTGCATGGTAGGAGAATGAGGGACAACAGATGGTTACAAGAGAGGTTCAGACTGAGTATATGGACAAAGGTTTTCCCCAGGAGGACAGTCAGAGGGTGGGGTAGCTGCCCTGAGGAGCTGTGCCATCTCCATCCTTGGGAGTTTCAAGGTATAAAGCCTTGAGAAACCTGGTCTGACCCCAGAGCTGGCCCTGCTCTGAGGAGAGGTTGGACTAGGGGCCTCATGAGGTTTCTTCCAACCTGAATCATCTTGTGACCACAGGAGTCTGTGGTAATGGAGCCTTGTTTATAGGCTCCATAAACAAGGAGCCCGGTTGTAGGTGGTGCCACTGAGAATAAGAAGTGCAACTCTGAGATTCTTCGCCTTCCCTATATTTAAATTCTCATTAAAGATGATGGATTATTTCAGGGGTTTTTTTTGCATCACCCAGATATATTCATATACACGCACGTCAGTATATATAGAAACAGAGAGCGTCTGTGCATTTTCCTCTGTGTATTTATCCAGTAAATGCATGTTTTATAATCCTCAGTGTTTTGCAAGGCTACAGGGTAATCTGCTTCATTCAGTAGTTACTCTTGCTCAGGAAATGCACAACAGTCACAAATGCTCCACAGCTTGGTTGCTGGGTAAACTGTGGCTCATTTGTATGCAGCACCCTGTGTAAAAGTGATAAGAAGCCAAATACTCCTAGGAAACAGCACAAATGAAATACAGCACACAGGAGGCAAAGTATTTATAGAAACAAAATATCAGCATTTTCCACACATTTACACAAAGCAATTTCAGTCTTTTCATAGGAAAAAAAGAACATCTCTGGCACTCATTTACTCATTTCCCTGCAGTCATATATTTTGGCCAAAAAGCACTGACTACATAGAAAACCTTCAGGTCACAGCAAATTAAAGATCAATGACAACCTAAAATAGATGCTGTCATATTTTCATCCTTACATGTCTTTGTAATAACAGCATTGTTTTAGTAAGTAAATAACGTGACATTTTGGCTTGAATGGGATTTTAGCATCTTGGCTGAACCCTGCCCGCAGATCCCCAGCCTGCTGTGAGAGAAAGAATTATATCTGCATTTAACTCCTGGGACCTCTGGATTGATTGGCTGAAGTCTGTTCAGTGCAGGACAGAGGCTTGCTGATCAGAACAGCAGCTGACCACATGTCCCTTGGTGCACATGTACCAGCCGCAGGCCCTGTTCATGATGGTGCAGCCTTGGTGCGCTCAGGCACAATGCCGACCAGCATGGGGGACAAGCCCCCTGCCCCACAGTGGGTACCGACACAGTTTGGCCAAAATGCTTCAGCTTTATTCAAGGGAATCAAGGAGGTGACTGTGACAGCCTTCTAAAAGACTCTTGTGCACCATGCTTATGTCAAACCAGCTACACTAGCAGAGGAAGAAGCAGGTCAGGCCAAGTCCTCATTGCCTGTCAGTGTCTGGTGTTGCTGCTGGCACTTGCTCACCCGTCCACTCCCCAAGACACCAAACACAGCACTCATGCCACTGCCATCCACCTCACAGAGCAGCCTGCCCTCTGTCTTTGAATAAATATGTAGGAACAGAGAACTGTTTTTAAAGTGACATTTTAAGGCTCTGATTTTGTTATGTATACTCAGCCCTCCTTGTGTGTGTGGCTCATATAGTTTTATAAGTAACATTAAGGCCGTGCAATAACACTTATGGACTGGAGCAAAAATATGGTTGTTTAGTCATTCCACAGTAAAGTAACAAAATATATCTCAGTTTTTGCAAGAAGCTTAGAAAATAATCACCTATGTAGCTGATTCCAAATCTTATTCCCATTTGGCAAGGATGTGAATGGTGGTTGGGAGGTACCATCAGCTGTACCTTCTGCTATGATCCCTTGGCTTAAATCATTATTTCCTATTTGTGGATTTTGGGGGTAGGGATTTGGGAATGCAAGAAAAATACATGAAAAAATCACAGAGGAAGTGTGACTCTATCTTTTTTATTGATCTTTTATTGCTGGAATTTCTATCAGGAAAATTCAGAAACACAAAAAAGGAGAAAATGTTGGAACCATCCAATACAAAGAAATAAACCAATGACTATAAGAAAGCATCTGAACTAGGAAACAAGACATAAAAACATCTTTTTGCTGTCATCAGCTACAACTGAGCAAAAATATTTTTGACAGAAATTGTCTTATCTATTAGTAGAAAAGATCTTAAATTTAATGGTACTCAGCAATCTTTTGCACAACTCTATTTTAACCTCCGTTCTCTCCAACCTCTACCAAGGCTAAATAACTAAACATGTAATGGTCCGTCCATGCCAGTGATTTACAGACAGCAAACAGAAGGCTGGAACAGCAGTGGAGGCTGTGCAACAGGAGCCATGAGGTGCATGTAGTTTGATGAGGTATTTTCTTGAATCTGATTTCTGGAAAAAACTGGGGAAAAAGGGTGCAGTTATAAAATGTTTAAAAAACTGAAGCATCTGAAAGCCAGCAAATCCAAGACTCTGGCCAAAAATGTGGAGGCCTTGCAGGTTACTCTGCTTAGGAGAAATCAATGCAATGCTGTTTCTTACAAAAATTCTGAGTCCCGATCCTTCGGGCATTGAAGGGATTAAGAAAACAAAGACAGTTTCTGTGCTTCTACCACATCTGTTCCAGGTGGTGTGTTTCCAAACCTGCCTCTCTGGGCTTTTTCTCAGGATCAAACTTATTTAGAGTAGATTTGACTTTCTGCTGAGTTCTGTTTTTCTCTTCCCTTACATCTGTAGTCAAGGATCAGAGAAGTTCTTTTTCCCAGAGGATTCAGTTTATTCAGTGAATTTAGATATGCCATATATTGTGGCTGGCGCTGATGCTAAGTGAAAGATGGCTGCTTCACCAACGTCTATAGCACAGCTAGATTAGAGCCAAACCTATTGGAGACAGATTAACATTCAAACCCAAGACATCTGTTTCAGCCTTCAAGACACTTACTAATTTACTGAGGTCTTTAAAATTAATGCACATACTCTGTTATGTTTTGGATCGTATGGTTAACCTGATCCGGTTTCTCTAGAGCTGTAACACAGACGTCAATGCTTCCAATTTGTGTACCCAAACAACATCTCTATTACCCATATCAGATTTCAATTTCCCTTGCTAGGATCCTTGTCTACATTTCAATACTCATAAATCATACTCATGTAACAAAATAATTTCTTTTATTGTGAAGTCTCTTACAGGGTCAGCAAGATCTTATCTGAAGCAATGCACACAAGTTATAAGCTGCAGTTTAGGAGTTGTTCCTTTTAGTTCAAGAAGAAAAGGCAGGCTGGGAAAGTAATCTAATAGCTCTCTGAACAAGGTCTAGGTGCAGAACACTGAAACTTCAGTAAAGTATCAGATGAACCTGGAAGGCCACATGAGGGAGGCACAACTATTTCCTCCCACAGGCAGGAGGATGGATCAGTAACAACAGCTAACTCAGGGTGGGCTGGAGGAAAATAAAAGAAGAAAACCTGATGTAGAGGTGCGAGATTAAATGATTGAGGCATCCCTCCTTGTGCCTTGCCTGATGTCAAACACTGGCTGCATAGCTTGAAAAGCTGAGCATCACCTGCATCAATAGTGAGGTGGCCTTCTCTCAAACAGCTTCATTGTTTACTCACCCTGGTAGGTCCTAAGCTCAAAAGTTGCCCATGGCCAACTACCCAGACTTAGGGCTCAAGATCAGGCATACTGAAATTGTTTATTTGTCTCTGTCCCTATGAAAACCTTGAGCCACTGTTCTTTCTTAGATCATCTTAGCATACCATAGGACCAAGGCCTTCAATGAAATGCAGTTACAGCCAGTAACAGTTTTAAAATATCATTCCACCTTCCACCTTCCCACAGCAGATTTCTGATCATCATTTGTGTAGGAAATGACAAATCTATTCTTAGTCTTTCCCCAAGGGGATTCTCTAAGCCTTGGGGAAAGAGTCATAGCCTGAGGCTTACAGTCTCTTCCTCTGGAGGAGGAGGAAGAGGGTGTACTTCATCCTTCCAGGTGTGCCAAGAAGGAAAACAAACAAAAAAACCCACTCATTGTTCATTAAACTGAGCAGAAGGAACAAATATGTTGACAGCCTGTGGCCTCATAGCACAGGAAGGAAGCGTCAGTGCTCTGAGGATGCCAGTGCTCATCAAGTGAGTAGTCTAGCTGTCCCAGCTAAGGTCCAGTCTGTACCTCCAAGGGAAACACTGAGGTCCATGGAGCAGGGCTCAGAGCTTCCATACTTTTTAGGTCAAATGGACTTCTGGCAGTTTCCTTACAAACACTCTGGAGGCTGTGGATGCCATTTAAAGGAGTTAGATTGCACAGCATGGTGTTGGAGATACTCATGTCTTCTTTTGTTTCTGACCATTAAGAAATTAGTCTCCAAGGGGGCAGTCTCTTACTAAAAGTGTTCTGGCCTAGACATACCCTCTAGCAGGAATCAAGAGGGAGCTGAGGGATGTGGATTAGCCGTACTGTACCCCAGAGGTGCTGGAGATGGCAGCCTTCCTCCTCATACAGGTTATGCCCCACTCCAGACACAACCCAGAAGTACCTCAGTTAGCATATCCTCAGTGTCAAGCCTGTTGGTTTTTATAGGCAGCACTGGATGAAAGGGGCTTAAGAAATCCATTACAAATGCAAATATGTGCCCTGAGTATCACAGCTACAAAAAGAGGCATGTTTATCTCTGGTGTGGAGGCTTGGTTCACGCAGTCCATCTCTGACCCAGCAGTCACTGGCACATCTTGGCTCTGGCATGGGGCTCAGGGCAATGTAACCTGCAATGGTGACAGCTGAACTGCAATGAGCCTGGTTCTCCCATGAGCGCAAATCCAATGTCCTAAGCTGCACCAGGAGAATTAGCACTACAGTATATACTACCTGGAGTAACAGAGTATTGCTCTGAACTAGACAGTCACTGAAAACAGAAAACAGTTTAAAGTCTGTATCAATGAGCGAAGAGAATATTCTTGATTAAGACAGAAGACTGAAGTCACCAGAGTTATGCTATACCATTCAACTGACTTTGCTTTATATTGGTACGACCTTTTAATTTCTTTACATTTTCCCTTTTAAAAAAAAAAACACCAAAACCAACAAATTGTATTAAAGATAAATTTGAGTGAAAATGATTCATGTGTTTCAGAGCAATGCTAAGACCCTTTTCCAGAAAGAATGGAAAAATACAGTCAAGATGAAAGAACTTTAAACAAAGACAAAGGTAGGCTCTTCGGGAGTGCAGCCAAAGCTCCAGGTGTGGAAATCATGTTCCCAGAAGTTCCTGCTTGACAGTTGGCTGCAACCAACTGGAGCATGGGGAAAACCCAAAGACTAGCATGCAAGAGCATCTAAAGGTCATAGCAGCAAAGAAGGAATATGGAAAGATGAGATTAGTCTGTTGGGAATTGCATATTTATCACGAATAGGCTTTGAGGAAGATCTGCCAGGAAGATGAGGCAGGCAGGAGAATTAGAGCAAACGGGAAGAACCTGGTATTGAATTTGGAAATAGCACCACCTATCGATGGCCATTTTAGATGGGAAAATGCTGGCGTATTCCAAAGTTCGCTTCTGCACATAAAGAGAAAAGCCATTATTGCTACTATGATGTTTGTTTTTATAACGGACACTTGAAATATTCATAAAGATGGATTCGTAGTTTCACTTGTTGTGACATAATTTAGGTTGATTCTCAATAATACCCTAAGTACTTGGGAAATACACAAGTTTGAGCTTGACAAGATATGATCAGGCCAGCATTATGTCTGACCTCATTTCACTTAAAATAAGAGAAAATCCACTAAAAAGCCTTTCCCTTGTCTCTCACACTTACTAGTATTTAAAAATACATGGAAAAAACTCCATATGCAGTAACAAGCAGCAGAGTGGAAAAGACTGCAAGATAAATATCTGTAATAAAGAACTTGATGCCTTCTCTCCAAAGCCCATCTAATCAATCAAAATGTATTCTGCTCTGTGTATTTGCCTATTATATTTGCTGACCTGTGCAAGTAAAGCTTACGTATATTGGCAGTCTTGTGCTTTTCGGGAAAGAATATTTCAAAGTAAGGCACCATCCATCATAGCATCGGCACTCTTCGGAGCTGCTTAGAAACAAGCTGGGACTTCTTGGGTTGTTCTGGGGGCTTTTAGCTAGCACTTGTCATTGATATAGGAATGGTTACTGAATGGTTACCAACAGCGAAGGGATTTCTATAATGGCATGTACAACTTTGACGTGGAACAATATGGTTGTTGCCCCAGTAAGCCTACAATTTAAATGCATTGATTTTGTATTCCCTGCACCCATCTTCTTTTATTTGCCTTTCTTTTTTTGTTTGGCTTTGTTGTTGGGTTTGGGGCTTTTTAATTTTTCTTTTATGACTAGCCTGTTAGCTAGAGACTTGCACTCAGAGCAACCAGACTCGTCTGCAGTTCAGACATCAGTGGGAAAAGCCTACGTGGGGGCACTTGATTAAGGTCCATCAGGACCTGTGGTCATTGCCCAGGCTGATGACAAGTACCAGTGAGAGCCTCAGCTTTCCCTGAAGTTCATTTGCTGGTTGAATTAGGCCCTGCTCCTGCAAGCTCTATTAACATCTAATTGGATTTGTTCAAAGGCATTCCTGAACAGCCCTGTTTTACCTCATGCCTTGGTTACCTTTATTGCATTTAACAATTGCTTAAATAAAGGGCATGGTGAAGAGGGAACAATTCTGCTGGGCCCTGCCTGTGCTAGCCCCACCTTTGTGGTACTGTTCCATAACAAACTGATGGTCCAGCCCTCACACAAACATGAGTCAGCCTGAAACACAGAGTGTGCTCATGTCTCTGTCTACTGCACGTGCATGGTACTGAGAAGGAAAAGCAACTTAATTATTTACGTTTGATATTTCTGAATGCAGCTGCTATTTCTATTAACTATTGAAATGATCTGGATTCCACAATAATCTTGGAAAGGTACTAAAAGCATCCATGTAAAGTGTGAAATCATAAGGGACTCTTTGAGTAGGTATGGGTTAAGAGGGGCTTAGGTAGCCAGGATTTATAGCACTTATTTCTTACTACGAGAACAGTTTAAATTAAATTATTAGTTTGGTGTGGGTTTTTAAACATGCTTTAGAAATGTCTGGGTTTGTTGTGCTTTCCCTTTAATTTTAGGTATTTTTTGCATGCTTTCTGTTTATTTTATTGTTGAGACTTTGCATAAAATTGAAAGCAGAGCTCAGCAATCCCCTACGTTTGGACAGAAATTATAACCTCATCGGAAAACAAACCAGATCTCTGGGCACAGATGCAGCGTATGTTGCCATTGTTCTGCATTCACTATCCCTTAAAATTCAAAGAAGGTCTGAGATAGAATCAGAAAGAGAATTAATGTTTCCAACTAACTGACAGTGCTGATTTTTTTGCTGTCAAAACCTTATTTTAGACACATTGTTTTCTGGAAAGCTGTAAATAACACCTTAGAAAAAAATGATTTATAATATGACCAGACTTCCATTGCACATGGATAAGTTGTTTGCTTAACTTTAAGCAAGTGGTATTAAACTTCCCTAAAACCATACACTTCAAAGGTAGGATTGGCAGAGCACAAGAGTGTGTGCAACTGTTAATGCTGAGATACTTCAAATACTTAAGAAAAATATCTGTTGACAGGCCTGAAAACTGCCATTTTCTGGCAGTGCATATTCAGTGACCTGAGAGCTGCAGAGACAGCGACAGCTCAGTGTTACATCCCTGCTCCACCACTGTACTTCTGGAAGGAAATCAGAGATCTTTGTATTTTCTAAGCTCCTTTTATCTTAGGCCCTTTGAAATTATTGAAGGAACTATCTAGTCAAAACCACTACCCTGGGAAGTGGGAGCTGCTGATTTTACCCCTGTATATGTGATGATGTGGCATTTGGTCTGGTGAATCCTTTAGGAAACGTTATTCAGGCAAAAATTAAGTAGAGAACAGTTAAAAATGGAAGACTTGAAGTAATCTGCACCTTAAAGAAAGAGATGCAAGGACAGGACAACATATGTTCTGAGCATCAGACTGTGACCTGCTACTTTGGGCTTTCTGAGACAGAACCAAAGGGTACAACCAGCTTTCATCAGTGCAGCTACATGAAAGGCAATTGGCTCTCAGCAGTGATCTGTCTTTACTTTCTTACCCATGAAATGGAAAGGCTACTTACTTAACCTCCACCTCACAGAATGGTGGAGAAATCCACGATTTCCATTTCAGGCTTTGTAGACCTCAGGCAAAACCGAAAAATACACACAAGTGTTGTACAACCAAGACTGAAAATGAATTTTTAAATTAAAATATTTAGGGGTTTGCATTGTGTTTGTTTTTTGTTTGTATTTTTTTTTTTAATACATGAAAAGGTTTCTCTGGAATCATCTTCTCCCCTTTTTATGCCAGCTGCTAGTTTCTGCTGGTCTTTTTGGAAGGCCTTGGAGCAAGTCCCTCATGACATACATGCTTTTAGTCTGGACCAGTGACATGATCATTTGTCTGAGCCTTCATCAGCCCCTGCACTTTCACAACACAGTGCTTACACTGCTATATTTTGCTGAGGAAATGAGGTCACCCAAGACTCACAGAGTCCTAAATGCAAATGCCTGTTACTGTAGAGTAAGGCAGAAAACCAGCAACAACTTCAACCCCAGTGTGGCTGGAGAGCAAAGCAGCCTGAACAGCCTTGTTACGCAGGACACACAGCCAGGGTATAGTTCTGCACACAACCATGCAGCAAGACCCGTAGCACAAGATTTCTGCCAAGGAATTCTGTTCTCTGCATCCAGCACAGGGGTAAGCAAGAGAGACAAGAGCTGCAGGACCACCCTGTATGAATGAAGTTGCTAAGCCACTGGCCATCGCATTTGAAAAATCATGGCAGTCAGGTGAAGTTCCCAATGACTGGAAAAGGGAAATATAACCCCCATTTTCAAGAAGGGGAAAATGGATGACCCGGGGAATGACAGACCAGTCAGTCTCACCTCTGTGCCTGGCAAAATCTTGGAGCAGATTCTCCTGGAAGGCATGCTAAGGCACATGAAAAACAACGAGGTGTCTGGTGACAGCCAGCATGGCTTCACTAAGGGGAAATCCTGCCTGACCAATTTGGTGGCCTTCTACGATGGGGCTACGGAACTGATGGACAGGGGTAGAGCAGTTGANCTTCTACGATTACGGAACTGATGGACAGGGGTAGAGCAGTTGATGTCATCTACCTGGACTTGTGCAAAGCGTTCGACACTGTCCCACACGACATCCTTGTCTCTAAATTGGAGAGAATGGAATGGGTTGCCTAGGGAGGTTGTGAGTGCTCCATCCCTAGCATTGTTCAAGGCCAGATTGGACGAAGCCTTGGGTGGCTTGGTTTGGTGTGAGGTGTCCCTGCTTATGACAGGGGGGTTGGAAATGGATGTTCATAAGGTCCTTTCCAACCCTAACTATTCTATGATTATATGATTCTAAATAATGTCAACACTGCTGCAGAGGAACAACATAAGTGGAGCAAACAGTGAGGAGGGCAAAGTTGAAGCCACCTTATCATTTAAAAAACCTCAGGCCTGAGCAATAAAGGAGCAAACCCAAATCATAGAATCATAGAATAGTTAGGGTTGGAAAGGACCTTAAGATCATCTAGTTCCAACCCCCCTACCATAAGCAGGGACACCTCACACTAAACCATGTCACCCAAGGCTTTGTCCAATCTGGCCTTGAACACTGCCAGGGATGGAGCACTCACAACCTCCCTGGCCAACCCATTCCAGCATCTCACCACCCTAACAGGAAAGAATTTCTTCCTTATATCCAATCTAAACCTTTCCTGTTTCAGTTTGAACCCAAAGTGTCCTGTCACTACAGTCCCTAATGAAGAGTCCGTCCCCAGCATCCCTATAGGCCCCCTTCAGATACCGGAAAGCTGCTAGGAGGTCTCCACACAGCCTTCTCTTCCCCAGGCTGAACAGCCCCAACTCTCTCAGCCTGTCTTCATATGGGAGATGCTCCAGTCCCCCAATCATCTTTGTAGCCCTCCTCTGGACTTGTTCCAACAGCTCCATGTCCTTTTTATGTTGAGGACACCAGAACTGCACACAAT